>JASDQU010501413.1:16996-56768 GCA_032191745.1 Picea mariana | reverse complement strand
TAGGTGCACCCTAGCCTCTTACTTATACTTTTCCTTCTAATTCTCTGTTGAGTTAGGTTAACTCCCAGGGTTAATCTTCTATTCTTCTGTTGAGTTATCTTTTACTCCTTTCCTTTTCCTTTCTTAAGTCAACTTAAAAATATAACTTTTAACTTCTTGACTTTTCCCCCCCCTTTAGTGTGAGACTATGACCTAGTGGGGGTGCCCAGGTCACTGAGTCTCCTCATTACCTCTCTAAGAGGTGGGGGACATTACATTTGGTCACATAGACACATGAGGGGGAACATGGATACTAGAGAAATTTTAACGTTGCTAGAAAGGAGGCCTCTTAGGTATGGGTTGCAGAATTCCTTGACCAACTATATTAAAAAACCCATCTTGGAAAATATGATTTAGTTCTTGCGGATCAGTGTCAAAATGTATCGAAAATCGTGGCCTTCTATGGCTTATTTGCCAATTATTTCCTCTGCCTCTATTATTACCTCTTCCATTGCTACCTATACTAAAGAAACTAATCCTGAAGCAATATTCCAATCATGCTATGAAAAAATCTTAAAAATCCATGCATCAATACCCTACCTAAATAAAATCAAAAGGTTGGCTCTATCATTCACAACAGAAGCACATGCAATCCATCCATCAATACTTTTAAACTCAACAATCAATTTCCATTTAAACAAGGAGTGATAGGGCTACTGGGAAGACAGGGGGAATTGTAATGAGTGAAAAATGGTAGCATGGACGAGAAGCAACCAACAAATACTGTTCAAGAAAGTGCAGATGTAACTTCTTTACAAAAACAAAAAATGTATCCATATCCAAACTTCCAACACCAGTCATCATCTAGTCCCTTTCTTTTCATGTTAATCCTTTCTCTTTTTTTTTTTTTTTTTAAATGAAATTTATAATAATAGAATAGGGGATGTTTTAAATGTATTTGGCAAGGCAGTGTGCATATAATGAGCGGAAAGTGATATAATGAATGGGAATAAGGCGATTACTGGTATGTTACATGAAATAATAATATTGAAAATCAACATCGTCCTAATTTGCCAAAAAAAATTCTCTGTTAATAATTTAAATCCAAGGCACAACATTTTTTATAATGCTCAATATAAAACCCAATGAAAATCTCAGGACTGTCAAACTTTACAAATTTCATTTCTCCCCTGTCCTCTTTTTTTAGATATATATATCCATTAGTAAAACATTGTGTAAGAGATTGTTTACAAAGTCATTCGAAAACCAGATTGCCTCAAGCCAACATGGGAGGCTAATAAAACAAACATAAATCCATCGACCTTTCACTATACAAAACTTATATCACAACCCCAATACTTGCTGCATAAACAAACTAGGTCCGAAACCCCATTGTGAGCTATCTAGTGCGTTTTTTCCAGAAACCTATAACTTCGAAATCGACATTACCCTCATAGATAAAACCAATATTTTCCATTGTTGAGTCAACACCAAACAAGTATCAAAACCCAAGTTTGAATTCACTAACTTCCATATATCGGATACAAAACGAGGTCTGGGCAAATATAAGGGTGAAATATTAATAAGGGGTTTGAAAAACAAAAAAACTATTTATTTCCACAACAGACTTTCCACAGACCTCCCATGGTGGCCGCAAGAAAAATTTGCATGTCTCACATATATTCACAAATAATGGAAATATAATTCGAAAGAGTTGCAATTCTTCCAAATATTAGGTAAAGGGTATGGCATTATGAAAAAAAACCAACTATTCTTTTATTTCATAGAGAAAACCCTTTGAATTTTAATCACCAGAGATGAACGAAACCGAAAGTACTTACCATAATTATTTTCCAACAGTCATAGCCAAATAAGCAACATTCATTATGGGTGCAATACAATCACATATTTCAAACATAATGGAATGTCGAACATTATTCCCAGCTTGAAACGTTTAAATTCCAACATGAAGGAACCTTCTTTAAATGTAATTTTCACAACCATAATACCCACATACATCCATTATAAACTTCAGAAATCAAATACAGTCTGTAAGAAAATTGTTAAGCCCTAAATAGTGGCTCATTACACCTTCATTGGGGCATATTACATTAGTAATGTTATTTTATTTACGTCGGCTTTAGTCCATTAGTTGTAATTATACCTCCTAGTCTCCTATATATACCAAGGAGACATTTTCATTTGGAATCATCTTGTATTTGGACATTTATGTGGGCATAAGGAGGTTGCTCCCTCAAAGAGGCTTATTATATGAATTTCTCTCTTTTTCAAGGTGTTGAGTACTTATTCTAAGTTTTTTCTATGCTATATTTACATTTGGTTCCTAACATATGGTATCAGAGCTCAAGGTCTTGGGGTTTCACTGCTACATATGAGACACATTAGAATTTTCACTATAACTTTTTTTCTACAATGATTCAGAAGGAACGACTTGGAGGATATTTAGTAGACGAATCAAGGTATGTTGGGTTAAAATTTCAGCTCCCGAGGCCTTATACTTTCAGAGATACAACCTTTGTAATATAGGGTTTTGGAATCATATTGAATTGAGTCATTGCGGAATTTTCACTATAAACATTTTTCTGTAACGTTTCAGACCCTGAAATATAGAGGATATCCACAAAAATTAGTAAGGTAGTTGTGGTAACAATTTTCGCTTCTGGGTCATCTTACATTTGTAGATACACCCTGTGGAAGATAGGGTATCTGACTAGTCCTATTGACTAGTCTCAAGAAGGTTTTCTAGGTAAAACAATCATAACTTCTTCCTAGAGTATCCAAATTGAGTGAGACTAGTTTCATTAGATAGTGGACAGACCATTGTAGTTCTGGTATGAGTTTCATAATTTTATATCAATTATTTTGTGCGGGGTACACTATACAAGTGAGATCTCTTGGAAAGGCCAAAAATCAGCAAGTTGTGGGGAAGTTATCGTAAATTCCACTTGGCACATCCAATTTTGACCAGACTTGTGGCATTGCAGAGAAGAATCATCAGAGAGATACAAAAAATAAAATTTCATACTCAGAAGGGCCGAAATTTTAGAGATACAATAAAAGGAATATTGTTTAGTAGAACTACCTCAAAATCAAGGTTTAAAGTGATACTTGGCCAACATGCCACCAAAAAAGGGAACTTCTACACCAAATAAGCCTCCATACAATCCTACTTGGACTCTTGATGAAGGTGAAGAAATGCGTAGGGACATAAATGATTTACAAAAGAAGACAATAACAAAAGATGAACTACAAGAGATGATGGATTCAATGAAAGCTACGTTGGAGGCAATAAATACTAAGATGGATGGTTTAAAAGGGGAGATCATGGAAGGATTGAAAAATTTCCTAATAGAGAGGACACCTGAAAGTGAAAATGTATCCCATGAAATTCATGATGAGGACACAAGGAAGGTGAATCAAGAATGGAGAAACTCTAACTTTGGGTTGAAGACCAACCACGTTCCTAAGATCGATATGAGGAAGTTTGATGGAAAGGACCCAATCACATGGATACTTCAGATGGAGCAATTATTTGATCTACATAATGTTCCACATACACAAAAGGTACAAATTACTTCTTTTTATTTAGAACCCAATCAATTTGTATGGTATCGATGGATTTGCTCTCGTAAATCGCTCGTCACTTGGACAATTTTCATGGAAGAAATGATAGCACACTATGAGGATACAAGGAGCAATACCTTCTTTAGCCAATTGATAAATCTTAAGCAAAAGGGTTCAGTTACAGAGCACATTGAGAACTTCCAAAGATTGAATATAAAGGTAACAAATATTCTAGATGAGCACTTGATTGATGTATTCATAGGAACTTTAAAGGATAACATTCAATATGAGGTTTGCCTTTGGGAACCCAAATCATTGGAGAATGCATTTAGGGTGGCAAGAAATGTTGAAAGTAAAAATATGGCTATGGCTACTAGAAGGATCAATCCTAACATCTATAGAGAGAATAATGATCCTTCTTCTAAAACACCTCAACCTACAAGGTTGACACCTCAACAATTGGAGGAAAGAAAATCAAAAGGTTTATGCTTTAATTGTGACATCAAGTACAATAAGGGACATAAGTGTGGTGAGAAGAAATTATTCTACATAGATTGTGAAGAGGAAGAAGAAGAAGAACAACAACAAGAACCATATCAAGATGAAAATGTAGAAGCAATTTCGTCTGAAGAGTTGACTCCCACGATACCGTGTAATGCATTGGATGGAATTAACACTCCTCAAACCCTCAATATCGAAGGATATATCAAAAATAAAAAGGTAATAGTCCTAATTGATTCTAGCAGTACTCATAATTTCATTCACTATAAATTAGCCAAAGCTCTCAATTGCTTTGTATATCCAGTGCCAGAGTTTCAAGTAATGATTGCAAATGGAGGAACTATCAATTGCTCAGGAAAATGCAATAAGATCAATCTTACCATGGGGGAATATGTAATGAATAGTCCAATGATTGATATACCCATGGGTGGTGCTAATGTTGTACTAGGAATCCAATGGTTACAATCATTAGGAACAATGGATTTTAATTTTCAAGAACTTTTCATGAAATTTTCATTGGAAGGAAAAGAAATTGAGTTAAGAGGTATCATAGGGAAACCCGGTAAGGTGATAATCTCTAATGGCATGACAAAATTATTGACAAAGGGGCATCGAGGTGTTATTGCAAAACTATGCTCACTAGATGTTCAAACATCTAAGCCATATATTCCTCTAGATCTCCAAGGGATCATTGATAAGCATTCCAAAGTATTTGAAGATATTCCCAAAGGTCTTCCACCCACTCAAAATCATGATCATGATATTCACCTAATTCCTAGGAGTGTTCCTCCCAACATCAGGCCATACAGATACCCTTATGCCCAGAAGAGTGAAATTGAGCGCATGGTTGAAGAAATGTTAGAGGCTGACATTATTAGACTTAGCCAAATTTCTTACTCTGCACTGGTGGTAATGGTATTCAATAAAGATGGCTCATGGCGTATGTGTCCATATTATAGAGAGCTCAACAAGATCACTATTAAAGATAAGTTTCCCATTCCCGTCATTGATGAATTGTTAGATGAACTACATGGAGCAATCTATTTCACAAAGTTGGATCTCCATTCAGGGTATCATCAGATTAAAGTAAAGGAAGAAGATATCCCAAAAACAACATTCCAAACTCATGAAGGCCATTATGAATTATTGGTCATGCCTTTTGGCCTTACAAATGCACCTTCCACATTCCAAGGGTTGATGAATTCCATTTTCAATCCCTTCCTTCAAAAATTTGTGTTAGTATTTTTTGATGATATACTAATCTATAGCAAGTCTTGGGAGGATCATGTACGACATGTTGACAAGGTTCTACAACTACGAAAGGAGCAACAACTATATGCCAAACCATCCAAATGTTCCTTTGGAGTGAAGGAGGTAGAGTATTTGGGTCATATTGTATCTCATGAAGGTGTCAAGGTAGAACCTAAGAAGATTAAGGCTATGATGGACTGGTTGATTCCCAAAACATTGAAGAATATTATAGGATTTTTGGGTTTNACGAAAGGAGCAACAACTATATGCCAAACCATCCAAATGTTCCTTTGGAGTGAAGGAGGTAGAGTATTTGGGTCATATTGTATCTCATGAAGGTGTCAAGGTAGAACCTAAGAAGATTAAGGCTATGATGGACTGGCTGATTCCCAAAACATTGAAGAATATTATAGGATTTTTGGGTTTGACAGGTTACTACCGCAAGTTTGTTCATAACTATGGAAGAATATCAGCACCTTTAACGATACTAACAAAGAAGGATGCATTTTCATGGACTACAGAGACAACTAAATATTTTGAACAACTTAAAGAGGTGTTGTGCAAAGCTCATGTCTTGACCACTCCAGACTTCACAAAAACCTTTATTGTGGAATGTGATACCTTAGGAAATGGAATTGGTGTTGTCCTAATGCAAGAAGGAAGGGCCCTAGATTTTGAAAGTCGACCACTCAAGGGAAAGGACTTACAAAAACTCATTTGTGAGAAGGAAATGATGGCAATACTACATGCATTGAAGAAATGGTGTCCTTACCTAATAGGTAGGTGCTTCAAGGTCAAAACAGATCATGATAGTCTTAAATACTTCTTGGAACAAAGACTATCTTCAGAAGAACAACAAAAATGGGTAACCAAGATATTGGGTTATGATTTTGAAATCGTCTATAAAAAAGGGAAGAAAAATGTTGTGGCAGATGCACTCTCAAGAAAGGATGAATATGTTGAGGCCTTTCTCCATGCTATCTCGATCATCCAACCCGATTGGATAATAGAAGCAAGGGATGAATGGAAGAATGATGAAAAAGTGTGGACTCTCATTCAAAGGTTGCAACAGGATTCCAATGCATCAGATACATTTACATGGAAAAATGATTTATTATGGTACAAAGATCGCTTATATTTATGTAAGAACTCCCAACTCAAACAAAAGGTACTATTGGAATTGCACACCTCTCTAGTAGGAGGGCACTCGAGATTTTTGAAAACCTACCATAGGGTCAAGAAGGATTTTTTTTGGGATGGACTTAAAACTGACGTTCAAAGGTTTGTGGCAGAATGTTTGGTTTTCCAACAAAATAAGGTGGAAAAAATTAAGACCCCAGGTATTTTACAACCATTAGCCATCCCAAGTTAGCACTAGGAGGAGGTTTCCATGGATTTCATCACATGGTTACCGAAGTCTGAAGGAAAGAGTGTCATCATTGTGATTGTTGATAGACTGACCAATTACACACACTTTTGTGCACTCTCTCATCCCTTCAAAGCCAATACAGTTGCCACCGCATTCATGGAGACAGTTCAAAAGCTACATGGAAGACCAAAGATTATTGTAAATGACAAAGATCCCATCTTCACTGGACATTTTTTGACAAAATTATTTTCTTGTTTGGGTACTCAATTGGCTCATAGCTCATCCTATCATCTTCAATCTGATGGACAACCCGAGATACTGAAGAAATGTCTAGAACGCTACCTTCGTTTCTTTGTCTCTGATAAACAAACACAATGGTTCAAATGGTTACCCTTGGCATAATGGTGGTATAACACTTCCTTTCATACTGCAACAAAACTGACACCATTTATGGCACTCTATGGATACCACCCTCCTTCCATCACTTCTTCTCTAAAAGAAAAATCTAAGGTTCAAGTAGTGGAAGACCACATCGAGCATCAACAAGTTCTCTAAATATTAAAGGACAACCTGACCATGGCACATAATCACATGAAACAACAATCAGATCAACATCGTAGTGAAATAAGGCTTGAAGTAGGGGATTGGCTGTTTTTAAGACTACAACCATACAAATAAATTTCCCTCAAGAAAGCCAAGAAGGATAATAAATTATCACCAAAGTACTATGGCCCTTATAAGGTGTTGCAAAATATTGGTACTGTGGCATACAAATTGGAGTTGCCTACATCTTCACGAGTACACCTAGTTTTCCATGTTTCATGCTTAAAGAAGGTTATAGGTGACAATATCCCAGTTCAAACTATATTTCCATAACTTGACGAGGAAGGAAAAATCATATTGGATCCTGAAGCCATCACTGACACAAGAATTCGCCAGCTGAGGAATAGATCCATTTCAAAGTATCTCATTAAATGGAGGAAACTACCGGTTGAAGATTCCACTTGGGAAGATGAGTCTTTTATACATAAGCATCCATAGTTACTCAAGCGTTGCAGACAACACTTGTCTCAAGGGGAGGGGCATGTTAAGACCTAAATAATGGCTCATTACCCCTTAATTGGGGCATATTACATTAGTAATGTTATTTTATTTATGTCGGCTTTAGTCCATTTGTTGTAATTATACCTCCTAGTCTCCTATATATACCAAGGAGACATTTTCATTTGGAATCATCTTATATTTGGAAATTTATGTGGGCATAAGGAGGTTGCCCCCTCAAAGAGTCTTATTATCTAAGCTTCTCTCTTTTTCAAGGCGTTGAGTACTTATTCTGAGGTTTTTCTATGCTATATTGATATTTGGTTCCTAACACAAATCTAAGAGACAACATCATGATTTTATTTGAAGCAAAGCTACAGTTCATGAATGGAGAGGTAAGATCCAACATACCTGTAAGGAGAATGCCAGAAAACCAATGAGCACCATTATTCCTTCAAAGGCTAAGCAAAATGGAGGCAATACTAACCAATGAAACCAACACAACACAAGAAAAGTGAAGGTGGTGACCTCGAGGTAGGGTAAGAACGATGTGTAGTAATTGCACATCATTTCTCACATTAATTTCCACCCACCATAGCCAAGTATGGAGCACACCCAAACTTCCAACACATAGTTCACCATGTATATTCAATTTTCGACATAAATTTTCAATCCAAAATCGAATCAGTCTCCCCACATTAATCTCATAATACCTATATGTATGTTTAACACTTAGCACCAAAAAAATCATGTCCCACATTCCTTGCTAGTGGAATATTGTCATTCCATAAAACATATCAATTGTCCACAACATATACAAGTATACCATAAGTGCAATACACCATACTTGTGATGTGGATTGTGCTTGAAGTTTGAAAAACATGCCAAAATATATGTGTATCAAGAATAAGACAAGATGCTTATTAAAACAAACATTCCCCCCCTTTCCTTTTTTTAAATTAAATTGCCAACACACTCCTCATTCATCCATTTCACATGGAAAGCGACTCAAATTTCTGGGTTTATTCTCAGACTGTAGAATCATTTTCGCAAGGTAGTCATGCGTGCAAAATCAAAGAAGTGTCTTTCATCATTATTCACATAAAGGGGCCCCATCTATTTAGTATATTATTAAATATATATAAGTAATAAGGCATTGCAACCCATTTGCAGGAATGGATTCCATGTTACGCTTTTGGGCGTCAACAAACTGACGACTCCACAGGGACATATGTTCTCAATAGATTTAGAACTCAGAATGTTTGGTTTTGTAGACCAACAAAAGTAGGTGATCAAAAACTGTTGAAAAGAATAGTTATGCAATACGGGGCAAAAAGATGGTTTAAGGGAAATAATGAGACGAGACTTCGGGGAATAACTTATGGAAAGTGAGATGTATGAGGGGAGTTGGTCTTGTATGCATAACAATTGAATAAGATTCATAACTGATAATTCTTTTTAGACTTTCTAGGAGAATGCTTATGATATGCTATTGAATCTCGGGATGGAGGGAAGAAAGGGATAGTTGAAACAAGGAAGAAGACAAAAACTACTATACTACAACAATATTGAAAGAAAAAATCTATTTCAATGGTGTCTCAAAAGGAGGACATCATGACAGTTGTGTGTATTCATCGATCAATAATTCTTACATAATGACATTGTTATGGAAAAAGTGATCTAGAATTTATTTCTGATCATTACGCGAAACAAACAATAGGAATTAAAACTCAACAAACCAAAGTAAAAAAATAAATAAGACAAAGGACTATATACAACAGTCATGTTTACACAAAGCATTAATAATCAAGCTGGTTCCACATAATGTTTCAAGTGGGAACCATTAGTACTGTAAGAGAATAATCGATCCTCCAAATCATTTAAAAGGTATTAGTTTGTGCCTAAAATAAAAGCGATTTTGAAAGGACCTAGCCATAATTTTTGGAATTTAGAATGTCTCCCTCTTTCAGCATGGGCTGAGTCCCATAGTAAGACCTTGTCATCAATCTTGAATTCAACAACCTTTGCTCATTTGGTAAAATAATTTTTCACTATTTTCTGCCTTCTTTTAAGGTTCTCCAAGGAAAATAATATTTGTTCTTCCAGGGCTAACAATGCATTTATCCTTTGGGGAACATTAGAAGAATTTAATTCTTCAGCCTCTAACATTAGTCGTAAGGAGGAAAGCTCTAACTTAGTAGGTAGAATAGCCACTTGGCCATATACGAGCTGAAAGGGAGTAAAACTTGTACTTTCTTTGGTGGTTGTACGGTCTACCTAGAGAGCATAAGTGAGAAGTGTGTGCCACTGGAGAGGTTTGTATTATATGATTCTCTTTATGATCCTAACCAGATTCTTGTTAGTGGACTCTTCTTGCTCATTTCCTTGAGGGTAATAAGCAGATGAAGTGAAATTTTTGACACCTAACTTAGCTAGAAATTGGGTCAATTTTGCAGAAATGAAGGCTGGGCCATTGTCCGTAATGATCTCTAATGGGATGTCGAATCTTGAAAAGATATTAGATTCTAGGAAAGAAACTACATTCTCATCCTGTGCATGTCTAAGAGGAGCAACCTTGGTCCACTTAGTAAAGTAATCAGTGGCTGTCAAAATAAATATATGCCCTGTAGAAGAGGGAGGGTTGATAGGACCAATAAAGTCTAGACCCCACTTAGAAAAAGGGAAATCCAGGAGGACAGGTTTTAAAGGCATGGCATAAAGGAGTTATTTCCCAATGAATTTTTGGCATTTATCACATGATCTTATGAATTTATATGAGTCAAGAAATATCGAAGTCCAGTAGTAACCATTTCTTATGATCTTAAAAGTTGTAGCCTTAGCAGAAAAATGGCCACCAATGTGAATTACAGAAGCTGATGATCCATGTATTTTGCGTAATAACTTTTCTGCTTCTTCATCATTTACACATCAAAGTAACAAACCATCAACACAACTCCTAAAAAAAAGTCTCCTAAAATGATATACTTGGAAGCTTCAAGGCAGAGTCTCCTTCTTTGGTGAGGATCCAACCCATATGGGCACCTTTGACACTACAAAAAATACACCATATTTTTATACCAAGGATGTTTGGATAGAGAAAGATTATGATTTTCAATATAAAACAATGTTGATTATCTTGGTCGTCAAGTTATTCACTTGGTTCAAGGTGATGAGCTAATTTAAGGGCTAGGTCTTGTCCCTTGATTGTATTCGAAGTCATGATTGTCAAATCATGCTCCTAAATTTTGGCAAGCCAATGTGCAAGTTTTTCTGAAAGGTAAGTTTGTGAAAGAAGAAACTTGACAACAGGAAAAGGGGATTTTACCTATGTATGTTTGCCAAAAATAAAATGGTGAAATTTTTCTATAGCCTTAACAAGAGAAAAAACATGTTTCTCAATATAATATTATTTGATATCACCGTATGATAAACTTTGACTTATGTAAGCTACAATTTTTTCATTGTTTTGGTCATCACATTGTAAGAGGATAGCAAAAATTGCTTCCTTGGTGGCATTGGTATATATGATAAAGTATTTCTTGAAATCTGATTTTTCCAGAATCGGCGCAAAACTGATTGCTTTCTTAATCCTAAGGAAAGAATTATCGACATCATATGTCCAAGAAAAAGAATGATCTTGCTTCAGAATATTATGGATTGGTTTAACCATGACAACAAAATTAGGAATAAATCTACAGACAAAATTAATAATGCCCATGAAAGCTTGAACTTCTTTCTTGGAGGCGGGGGTAGTGAGGTTTAGAATGGCAGTAATACTCTCTTGATATATACTTATCCCTAAATCAGAAATAATATGACTGAGGAGATTTTCCTTCGTGACACTGAAAATAGATTTGGAAGGATTTAAAGAAATGCCAAATTTTCTGCAACGCTTGAGAACTTTTCTAAGATGACCAAAATGATCCAATCGATTTTTAGAATAAACAGTCAAGTCATCAAGATAAACTTGGATAATCTTATCGATTATATCGTCAAAATCTATCTATATAGCTCTTTGAAAGGTGGAACCTACATTAGACAAGCCAAAATGCATGTGTTCATAAGCAAATGTGCCCCAGCGTGTGGTAAATGTGGTTTTATACCTATCAATCCTTTTTACCTTGATTTTATTATACCTAGAAAAATTGTCAAGTAAGGACATCATTTGAGACCCTGCAACCTGTTGTAAAATCATTTCCATATTAGGAAGATGAAAATGGTCTTTGAAACTTGCTCTATTCAATGCACAGAAATTGACACATAATCTGATCTGGCCAGTAGTTTTCCGAACAGGGACCAGATTTGAAACCCAGTCGGAATAATTAACTGGAAATATTATATTATCTCTTAACAATTTTTCCAATTCTTTCCTAATAGTGGATTCAAGTGCAGGCTTAATAGGTCTTTGTCTTTGCCTAACTGGTTTTACCCATTCCTTGATACAAATGGCATGTTGTATGAGAGCAGGATAAAAACCATAAAGATCCTCGTATAACCAGGCAAAAACATCTTGAAATTCATGGAGTAATTCTATTAATTTCACTTTCTCTTCATAAGAACATTGGGCACCTTATTTAATGATCTTTGGAGATTCAGATGTTCCAATATTCAAGGAAATGGTATCACCAACTTTCGTTTTTGACTCCTCTTCCTTATGTGTTTCTTTGTTGCCTACATCACTTGACGAAAATGAAATTTAGAGAGGAGTCAAGCCTTTAGGAAATTTTTCATCTTCATTAGAGATGATTTCTTTGGGCTTAAACAATTCATTTTGTATGAAAGCTCAAATTCCTTCATCACTCAGGAAAACCTGCCATGATTCTACGTTATTAGGGATGTGAGGACGATATAGAGATTGAAACATACAATCGTGTCATTAAGGTAAAAGTTGTTGGGTAGGGGATGCTGCAAAAATAGCTAACCTATCATCCATTGAATTAAGTTCCCTCTTAACATGAGTGATGTTAAATCATAACATATTTGAAATCAACATCCAAACAACTTGAGTATAACGTTTAAGTAACTTATTGCTTCGTGAATAAATCTTACATACAAGATTCACAACAGGTTTAGAATCACCAAAAACTGTAAGGTTGCCACAACTGAGATTATATGCATTTTCGATGCCTAACAATAAGGCCTCTAACTTGGTGACATTGTTTGTGCAAGAAAATTCCAACTTATAAGAGAAATTATGGATTTTACCTATAGGATAATATAGAATGATGCCAACTCCATTACCTTTGTTTGAACATGATCCATCGAAATGCATGTGCCACATGCCATATTCTAAATAAACTGGTTCAAGCATAGTGTCACCCTCATGATAAAAGATAGAGTACGCTCCCAAATCTTCTTCGAGATAATTTACATTAGGTTGGGGAATGCTCTCTACATACGGTGAAATTCTTCCTTCCCTGAGGACTATAATTTTCTTTTCGTTCCGAGGGATGAAAAAATGTGTACCATCAAGTGAAAGGTATCCACCAGCTAAGGCTTGCCAATTTCTTCCTAAAATAATTGAATAGTTACTCACTGGTATATCAATTACTTGGATGTTGAGGGTTGTTCTTATCACGGGATGTGTGCACAAAACTAAGGTTATATCCTTGATTTCACCTATATTTGATTTCTGCAAACTGTTATAAGAGAGCATGCTTCTAGAATTTTCGTTAGTGCGAGATAAGAAAATATCTTCCATGATAATTTTAGACATCACACTTGGACCAAACATGCTATCAATTAGGAAACAATGAACTATTTTATCCATGATTTTTACTGATATATATATAAAGGGTGTTTTTTTATAGGGTTCCTAAAGTTATTTAAACCTATTTTATTTACAGTTCAGTCCTCTTCCTTTGACTCTTCAAATAGATAGGCTATGGTAGAAATATTACCTTCCATAAAATATTTAATATGCTTATGTTGTTCTGGGATGACAACCATGTCCAAAAGAGTAACATCAGCTTTGATATTAGCCAATTGATTAAGGATATTATACTTAGATGAGGGAAGAGGAGAAGACACTCCTTGATTATCCGAAGTTCTGACAGCTTGTGTATCATCATTTTGGGAAGATGAGCTTGGGGTGGAAGAAGTGCGGGGAAGGTCATATTTTCCCTTGGAAGTGTAAGATTTGTTCTTGGTATTGATTACCATAACATCTTCTGGTTCAACCCAATCTAAAACAACGATCATGGTATCAGGCCATTTGCCAAAGATCTTATCTCTAACATTTCTCTTAACTTCACAAGTACTCTCCTCATGATTTTATTCACAGAAGTTACACCAACTACGAGCCATTAGAGCCTTTGGAAGGATAGTGTTTTCATTAGTATTCCTAAAAGGTTCTAAGGAAGAAGAAGAAGCCTCAAGGGAAGAGGAAGAGGAATTTCATTTTCGCTCATTGTCTATCATCCTATTATTCATATCTTGCACGAGTTGTAGGAGGTAAAACATGTCTATCTATTTGACCAAGTCTCCCTTAGGGAGACCTGTTCTTTTGAGTTGCTCCTCATATTCTAGGAAAGCCTAAATGGTAGAACTGAGATTGTCAATAGCCTTCTCTTCAAGTCTATGATGATAAGGGGAAGGTAATGCATTATAATAATGCATGAAAGCAACCTGATTTTGAGGGCGGATTAGTTTAGGGATTTGATTATATAATTTGGTGAAGCGAAAGTTTAAATATTTAATGGTTTCACCATCCTTATAGGAAATATTGTTGTATTCCCTTAACTGATCAATTAGACTCTTGGGCTGTCCACAAGTGGACTTGAACCAGTAAACCAATTCTTCCCAAGTTGAAAGGATTTTGGGAGGGAGGTCAAAAAATTATGTTGCACCTTTCCCTTCGAGAGAATTGACAAATAAACGCATGCAAGTGTCATTATCGTTAACCCCTATGTTATGAAAAGCATTAGAAAATGCTACTAGGTGTTCATTTATAGTAACAACACTGTTTCCCGAGAACCTAGGTAAATGATCCTTGAATTTTGGTAATGGGTAAGTGGTTGATGCAAGATTCAAGGGAGAAGATACGTGCCATGGGGTGGTTGTATCATCTTCCTCAAATTGGAAAAGTCCATATTTCTTTATGACTTTAGCAGGATTGGTAGTGGATTGAATAGGGACTTTATGACTATAGATACTACCAATTATTGATGAAGCAGAAAGTTACGAGGAGGAGGGACCTCCGGTGCCACTACCACTACCAAAAAATGTCATGTTGAAAGTGATAGGTATGGGTGATAAAGATGAAATGGAAGAATCATACAAGGTTCACCTAAGAGAACTTTGTTGTGTTGATAAGACAAATTTTCTCCTTCCTATTTCAAAAATAGGGGTAAATTCAGGGGACAACCCTCTTATCCTTCGAGAGATGCGAGGATTAGAGGACATGAAATGAAATACCAAAGATGTAGGAAAAGGGAGGTTACAATTTATTTCTGGGATGCATTTGCCTGGCTTCCCAACATTCACGAATATTTATGTCCCTTTCAACTACTTACCAAGAGCGTTCAAGTTCAACACGAGTACTAGAAATTTCTAAAATAGTGTTGAATAAATTCAATGCAATGTTGGTTTGGTCATCAAGATCGTTTCCGATATTGGGTTGTCTCGTAACAAGTACTGTGATGGAAAAAAAAATTAGTCAAAGAGTAATCAGACAAAACAGAACAATAAAATACAATCGTGATACAATCAACCAGAGAGATATGGAATATCTCCCCAGTATGGTCACCAAATAAATGTTGAGGAAAATGTATGAGGAACCTTACTCAAGCATTTTTAGATATCACTGGGAAAAGGAAAGATAGTTGGGAATGTCTCCCGGGGTTTATAGCCTTAAAAAAAAATACAATAAATTAATCCACAGGTAAAAATATGAGGGACCAAGGATGGTTTTATATATATTATATTTAATTGTGCAAAATAAATAAAATAAGCAAGAAATGGCATAAATGTGTACATGGATAAGAGACAAGATTAAAAGAAAAATCCGAACCAAATCATCAAAATACACGTGTGAGACTGAAATCAGAAATTTGATTTTTATATTGATGTCATTCTAAGATATAAAGATGAATTCTCTTTACAAACCCATGGGAGGGTAGGGACCAATGTCATATTTAGAAGCCTTTGATGGGAACCATACAAAAAGACTCTGAAAATGAAAGAAAATTGAAGCTAAAGATTTGGATCAACTTGCCACAAAATGTTGTCACTTGACTCTGCAAAATATTCTTTATCAGTCATGAAATTTAATCCATAAACAAACAAGAACACACATATTTCCAAAGATAAATCAAACACCTTTAAATACAAGCTGCTGGAAAATATGAATAGTGTTTTCATTAGTATTCCTAAAAGGTTCTAAGGAAGAAGAAGAAGCCTCAGGGGAAGAGGAAGAGGAATTTCATTTTCGCTCATAGGTTATCATCCTATTATTCATTTCTTGCACAAGTTGTAGGAGGTAAAACATGTATGTCTATTTGATCAAGTCTCCCTTAGGGAGACCTGTTCTTTCGAGTTGCTCCTCATATTCTAGGCAAGCCTAAAGGGCAGAACTGAGATTGTCAATAGCCTTCTCTTCAAGTCTATGATGATAAGGGGAAGGTAATGCATTATAATAATGCATGAAAGCAACCTGATTTTGAGGGAAGATTAGTTTAGGGATTTGATTATATAATTTGGTGAAGCGAAAGTTTAAATATTTAATGGTTTCACCATCCTTATAGGAAATATTGTTGTATTCCCTTAACTGATCAATTGGACTCTTGGGCTGTCCATAAGTGGACTTGAACCAATAAACAAATTCTTCCCAAGTTGAAAGGATTTTGGGAGGGAGGTCAAAAAATTATGTTGCACCTTTCCCTTCGAGAGAATTGACAAATAAACGCATGCAAGTGTCATTATCGTTAACCCCTATGTTATGACAAGCATTAGAAAATGCTACTAGGTGTTCATTTATAGTAACAATACTGTTTCCCGAGAACCTAGGTAAATGATCCTTGAATTTTGGTAATGGGTAAGTGGTTGATGCAAGATTCAAGGGAGAAGATACGTGCCATGGGGTGGTTGTAGCATCTTCCTCAAATTGGAAAAGTCCATATTTCTTTATGACTTTAGCAGGATTGGTAGTGGATTGAATAGGGACTTTATGACTATAGATACTACCAATTATTGATGAAGCAGAAAGTTACGAGGAGGAGGGACCTCCGGTGCCACTACCACTACCCAAAAATGTCATGTTGAAAGTGATAGGTATGGGTGATAAAGATGAAATGGAAGAATCATACAAGGTTCACCTAAGAGAACTTTGTTGTGTTGATAAGACAAATTTTCTCCTTCCTATTTCAAAAATAGGGGTAAATTCAGGGGACAACCCTCTTATCCTTCGAGAGATGCGAGGATTAGAGGACATGAAATGAAATACCAAAGAGGTAGGAAAAGGGAGGTTACAATTTATTTCTGGGATGCCTTTGCCCGGCTTCCCAACATTCACGAATATTTATGTCCCTTTCAACTACTTACCAAGAGCGTTCAAGTTCAGCATGAGTACTAGAAATTTCTAAAATAGTGTTGAATAAATTCAATGCAATGTTGGTTTGGTCATCAAGATCGTTTCCAATATTGGGTTGTCTCGTAACAAGTACTGTCATGGAAAAAAAAATTAGTCAAAGAGTAATCAGACAAAACAGAAAAATAAAATACAATCGTGATACAATCAACCAGAGAGATATGGAATATCTCCCCAGTATGGTCGCCAAATAAATGTTGAGGAAAAGGTATGAGGAACCTTACTCAAGCATTTTTAGATATCAACAGGCTAAGGCAAGATAGTTGGGAATGTCGCCCGAGGTTTATAGCCTTAAAAAAAATACAATAAATTAATCCACAGGTAAAAATACGAGGGACCAAGGATGGTTTTATATATATTATATTTAATAGTGAAAAATAAATAAAATAAGCAAGAAATGGGATAAATGTGTACATGGATAAGAGACAAGATTAAAAGAAAAATCTGAACCAAATCATCAAAATACACGTGTGAGACTGAAATCAGAAATTTTATTTTTATATTGATTTCATTCTAAGATACAAAGATGAATTCTCTTTACAAACCCATGGGAGGGTAGGGACCAATGTCATATTTAGAAGCCTCTGATGGGAACCATACAAAACGACTCTGAAAATGAAAGAAAATTGAAGCTAAAGATTTGGATCAACTTGCCACAAAATGTTGTCACTTGACTCTGCAAAATATTCTTTATCAGTCATGAAATTTAATCCATAAACAAACAAGAACACACATATTTCCAAAGATAAATCAAACACATTTAAATACAAGCTGCTGGAAAATATGATACAGTTTTGAATCTTGTTGCCTTTAATAAGACCCTGTTTTCATCAAGATGGTTAAGCCTTCTAGTAAACTCAGAATGAATGAAGAATGAAAGTATCTCACAAGTACAAAGAAAACCTTATAACATAAGTTCTCCTTTTATTCTCTCTTTATTCCCTTTGTCTCTTCATTTGATTGAGCTTTTATCTTTTCTCAATAAGTTATGGTAGTTCAAATACCTTTCTTTTGTTAAGCTTAATTAGCTTAACAAATTAGTTGAGCCAAATAAATAATAATATATATAGATAAGGGTCTAATTAAATATTAACTAGATAGGTAGGACCCCTTATCACTCCTATTATCACTATAACAATTTTTGTGAGAAATCCAGTTTCAGGACTTAGCAGGCTGTTAAACGGATGTAGAGGTGTGATAAAATAGAGAAAGGGGCCATATCTAGTGGAAGAAGGCTAATTCTAGCGGGGGTGCAGGGTTGATGGGACATGATGGGACCCGATGGGTCACATATCATGGGCGCCACAAATCAATGATTAGGAAGCATTTCGGGCAGTGAAATAGCGCCAAGGTTAATTTTTGGAAGCGGGAAGAAAATAAAATTGGGGTTTCAAATCGGGACCACATGGCGCAAGCAGGTGCATTTCAGGGCAAAAATAAGTCTACCCCAAACCACTTTGCCTCGTCCCAGAAATTGGAAAAGCGTATAAAAAGGGGTGGACCCTTCTCATTATTTTATTTTTTCAAATCATTTGAACGTTGGAAGATTGGCACGACCACTCCATTCAAACTGAAGCTCAATAGTGCTCCAAACTCATGCCTTTTCCGCTCATTCACATGTATTTTTCATTGTTTCCATGGATCCTGTCATTATGTCTGTAACAGATCAAGATCCCACATTGAATGAAGAATCCCTAATTGATAGAGATTCAAACGCGTTCGATACCGAGATAACCATTTCGCCTAATTCCATAACCAGAGCCAATCTGTTAGATAATGTGGGGAAACATATACTCTTTCTCGAAGTAGTCCAGGCCTCCATAGTCCCTTACGTCGTTGAGGTCCCATTCCCTTTTCTAGAATTTATAGGTTGGTGTGCAGAGCAATACTCATAGAGAGAAAAAGTCATTTTAAATAAATTAGGGTTTGATATCATGTGTAGAGTAGATGGCTCGTCAATTCGATATGCCCTCGGCATACCAGAGTACCACTCTACAGAGTTTGAACCATTCAACGAAGAAAATATGGTCATGATTTACCAAGAATGTCCCTTTAAAGTAAAAAACCAATTTTTGCAGACAATTGTCAAACCCGCGTATATTTCTGAGAGTATGTCCCTCCCGATGAATGTGAGTGTTATGGTTATTGAAGTCCAATGCATCTGTTCTATACTCGATCAGATTTTAGGGTTGGATAATTACAAGTATGTGATAGAGGTCATGCTAGGTTTTATATTAGAATTCTTCTAGTCAGAAACCAGTCAGTCAGTTTGTATCCACTTTGACATATTCATAGCTGATAATATACACAAGCAACTGATGAATTTTCAATCACTAAGACATTTCGGATATTACACATATCTGTTGAAGACCTTTGTTGAGTCTCTATTTTGACACTTATAATACCCTATATTACCTTGTATCCGAACCTATTTTGCCCATGTTATAATCCTATACTTGACTATTTCCTCCATAAACATACCTGATGACCTTGTTCATGTACACAAGAGGTAACTTATGATTAAGGCATGTTTTGTTTGATTTTCTTGAGTTAATTCGATTAAAATGTTTGATTTTGTATAATCCTAATCGTTTGACTCCTAAGCAGTCTATTCTGTACCTCAACGTTTTGGTACTACAAGCTACAGAGTAATCTGGTACCAAGTCTATTACGGTACCCAAAGCAATTTTTGATCTGGTAATGTCTACTCCACATCCATTCCGGTACCAAGACATGCGCTATTCCAGTATTCCCATGCATCTAATCTGATACTCAGATTCACAACCCTGTGTATTCCGGTACCAAACCCCTGTTTCCAGAATTCATCTGTTGAACGAGTATGTCGATGGAGATTTCGAGAAGGCAGTTGGACCGAAGCCTCCAAATCAGTTTTCCAGATAACGATAGACTCCGTCACTCATGCAATTCATGTCATGAGGATGGAGTCCATCCCTAGAGATTCGATGTAAATACCAATTGTAATATTTTTAAAATTGTTTGATGCTTATCCTTAGATATTGATAGTATCGACTAATAAGGGATGTTGTATATGCGATAGGATAGTGGATAAATAAGGAATGTAATGAAGCAACTTATTAGAACCAGATGATACATATTGTTTCTATGTACGAGATGATGAACTGTTGATTCAATTTACCAATTGAAGTAATACAAATGACCTGTTGTGCAAATTCCTGAGTATGTTTATAACGTTTTAGTCAGTTATCTTCTTAGAGGTTCCTTGTTGGTTTGGCAAGGGCCCACCGCCCCAACCAAGGCAAACCTCCCTATATATGCTTTGTGTGATTGTGTGAATATTTCAGTGTGTTTTCAATGACTTCAAATCCATTTAGGAGTTCAACATTAAATCATTCGTTGCTAGATTGGTGTGAGTAATTAGATACTAGATAGAATAGATATTTTCCTTTTCCAATATTGCAGGTTGACATTTAATTGTTTGAAGTGTGGGATTGCTAAACAAATGATATTTTGAGTTTATGATTGCAATGTTTTTAGTATGTAGAGGAACCAAGGGACTTTATATCTTATCTTCATGTTCCATAATAAAGTCTCTCAGTCATGTTGAACTGTTCCTTATACTAAAGAAGGTGTTCTTGACTAGAAAAAAGTGAGAATTGATTTATGTTTCAAGAGTGACTGGAGTTGATTGTTAATCATTGTTTTGATTACTACATGAAACAAGATCTTAAGTTCATCTCTCTAATTCATAATCCTGGAATGAATAGACTTGTCATCTAAGAAAGAATCCTTTGATTGACATTTTTGCTTGAGAAGTTTTATTATCAGTTTTCTCTTCTAAGTTTAAAGTTGTATGAAGTCTTAAAAACATAGTGTTATGTTATTAATTATTTCATATTTAATTCATATACTACATACATAGATAGGTTACCTTTTATCAACACATATAGTGTAGCAACTCTTTTGATTACGAATCCTGGATTGACATATAAATGAGTGTAATATATTGAACATATTTATACACCAACATTTTGGTGTCGTTGTCGGGGAGTTGTAAATGGTAATGGATAACAATTTGAATTTTTGATTGGTTTGATGAGTTTGGATTGGATTTAAGGACAATCTGAGGGTGGAAAGAAGACAGTAAGACGAGAGGTAAGAACCTACGCATCCACTTTGGTGGGGTTGCTCCAAAGTCAAGTTGTCCTCTTACTTTTGATAGTTAGAAATCTGTGTTTTTGTATTGAAATTTATTTTATGAGTAGGTATAGAGATAATAAAGGTAGATTTATTACTCCCAAAATTGCAGAAAAATTAGAAAAACAAACAACACCCCCCCCCGACACTAATTCATCTAAAATTCATGCAGGAAAAATTCTCAAAGGAGAGAGCTCAAAGGAAGCAATTGAAACAATAACCAAAGACACTAAATATGAAGCCACTGTTTATATTGAAAGCATAATACAACAGGCAAGAGGGGAAGCACTGGCGACCCAATCAGAAGGAGGAGCTGGAAAAGAAACAGAGGTAGTGATAGAGGAAGTTGCATCTATTGTTGGGGAACCACACAAGACATTGGAACACCTAGATATACCACACAACCTAGTGTTTGAACCATCACTTAGTGGAGAAACATCACCACCACCCTACAAACTGTTTGGAGACATGGCAGAAGAAGAGGGAAATGAAACTCATGAAACATAGACATTTGGATTCCCAATACTGGACATTGCCAGAGACGTTTCCATGAGGAAAATTCCATTGTCCTCACTGTCTCACTTCCATGGTATGTCAACAGAATATGTTGACTCCTTTTTGTTTGAATTCGATATACTATGTAGAAGTTATAATTACACTAATAATACACAAAAAATAGAACTTTTTCCAGCTACACTGAAAGATTCAAGCACTGAGGTGGTTCATGAGCCTAGGAGAACACACTGCCTTGTCTTGTGATGGTATGTGTTAGCAACATTACTTGTCTTCGGCATTGGGATATCCAGGTCTGCAGGTTGCATGAGGAGCGCCCAAGCGAAACGAACAGAAGAAGTCCTGTTCGGACTTAAAATCAAGCGAGCGGGCAAAATTATAGTGTCAGCGGTCCTGATCCATCCATATGAGTAGATCAACGGTTGGTGGGAAGTCACAGATAGAGAACATGCGCCAAGGATAGCGCAATGGATAGCGCCCACATCATGTGCGAGCATGGATGGCAGTCGTTCATCCAAAGGACACGTGGCACGTGATCTGGTCACGTTGGCTTTTCGGCAATCGCGAGTTCAAAGGGTGAAGGTTTTCTGTCATTATACATCTTGAAGCCCCGAACCCCGAAGTGCCGATAGCGCCTGAAATCGGGCTCACAACATCATCGGTTGAGTTCAGAGCCGTCAGATCTAGGGGGACGCACGACGCCAATTCAATCCATCTTGACATTTCGTTCATCGCGGTTTCGAGGGACAGGGATCAACCCCTTCCTATTCACGAACGCCGAAAGCTCCTTTGCGAGTAAGCACAGGGTCACAACCCGTGTCCACCTAGGAAAGAAAAGAACTGTGCAAAAGGAGCCAAAGGCGTCGGGGCTAGCCGCAAAAAGGATCATCGTGATCTCCATGCGCCATCTGATGTGACTTCGATCCTGGTCCTCGCTGAAGAATTAAATGAAGGTGAACAGAGGTAGTTGAAACCTCAGCTCACTTATTGAATGCGAGGTATGGAGGTTCCAACAGACAGTCTGCCCGAGACGGTTCCTATACACTGATTTTCTCCAAAAGGTCATGGATGGTCCTCATCTGACCAGAGAAAGTCTACACGCGCCATGTTGGCCTTTAATGTTGCTGCTATCTCCCCTACAGAAGCCATGCACAGTTAAGGCAGCGTCTGACGAAATTTACCCATCCAAATTCGGCTGAGGGGACACCACGCCTTGGATGACTGAACATGCCTCTAATAGGCAAATTTTGCTGAGTATATAGACTCGGTCTTTGTATTTTTGTAAGGGGATTGATGGTAGAGCGAAGCTCCCAATTGTAAAGTTTTAGCACAGACTCTATTTCTCTAGTTATGCATTGGTGTGTAAGATTTCTTGTTTAATAACAGACAATCTTCCCACTCCATATGGTTTTCATCTTATGCTAATAGAGTTCGTGATCGACTGATTCGCACAGATTATGGAAATTATGTTGTGATAAAGGATTTATTGTGGCATTGTTATTTTCTCTGGTTTTCTGCGTTTGAATGTAAGAAGATCTCGCGTTTAGATGCCTTCTTCTACAGTCTGTTAGGAACCTGATGTTTACGACAGACCTCTGATTTTCTCTTATACAAGTCTTCCCCCCTACTCACCCTTACTACAACTCACTGTCTGAAGTTATCTAAGACCTCACTTGCCCATGCATGCCTGTCCTAGTTTCGGAGTTAGAACCACATCGTTTTGAGTTAACTTCCATTTGATCATCCCATTAAACAAATCGTGACAATAAACTGATGGGCGTCGGGCTCTTCTCCTGCTGCAATCCAGGAGTGACTTCCGACGCTAACATTTCTGGCGCCGTTGCCGAGGACGAAGTTGAAAATATTCCCTGGGATTGAACGATATCGAGCTTCTAATTCTGAAGGTGCATCAGACATCAGAACCATCGAAGATTGCACTTGCACCTGACGACTCCTCTGAGGTCATTCCACCTGGTAACTCCTCTGTTGCAATGCCTATGGCTACACCTGGTAGCTCTTGGGAGACACGAAGCTCAGTTCTGGTCTTTGATGGTGAATGAGGACCGAACACACTCATTCTACATAGCATTCACCTGGTGACTCCACATTTAAAGACTCCACTGGAAGGGATGTCCATGTCAAAGGGAAAGACCAGGTATCAGTTTATGAGCTTACTGCATGAAGTTTTGTATTTCCTTGTCAGCTCATTCTTCTCTTTCCCTTCATTTATAGAGAATTTTTTCCTCTCCTTTGTACATTCTGATGTCCTTGAGCCTCCCCTTATCCACTTAGAAGAAGAAATCATATCCTCTTCTTGTGTTGCAGATATTGATCTTGTGACTTCACCTCGGCCTATCCATGAAGATGAGATCTGTATCACACCTCCTCTTGGAGTTGAGTGCCCTTGTAGTCTTGAGGAGGTTGAGGATAATTCACAGTCTTCCCAGACCTCGTTACCCCCTGTTTTTCCTACTAAGCCTCCCCAGCCTCTTATTAAATCCCATGATCAACCCACTGCTTTTCAAATCAAAATCAGAAATAAGTTGTTTAAACCTTTGAGGCTGCCATATCACCTTAACCCTTTTCCGCATGATTTCTTCGAGTATCTTCCTCGATTTTCTGGGGAAGGCCATGTTACAACTGAGAGGCATATGGAGGCCTTTGAGACCCTTATTGAGCAATTTGAGATCCTTCACGAAGATGTTGTCATGAGGATGTTCTCACACTCCCTGTCTAGAGAAGTTGCAGTGTGGTTTAGGTGTCTGGAGGCTGGTTCTATTGGTTCCTGGACTGAACTATACCATACATTTTTAAAAGGTTGGGGTGAGAACAATTCCCTTGATCAATATTGGTCCGAGTTTAATGCCTTGAGGAGAGGGGAAGATGAAGCCTTGGTTGTTTTCAACAGAATATTTTTCAGTGTTTATCATAGCATGCCTGTAGAGATCAGACCCACAAAGACTTCTGCTATGGTGTACTATATCATGGCTCAACATCTAGAGCTAGTCTTCCTCCTGAGAGAGAGGAAATCCTCATCATTGATACATCTGTTTGAGGATGCTATAGAGGTTGAGGAAAACATCAGGGCTAGCAGGTGGACTTGTAAGCAGGCAAATTTTCATATACAGAAGGAAGAAGACTGTAAGTCTGTTTCAGAATCTAAGAAAGGATATAACAATTATGGATCAGATCTAGAACAAGAACCCATAAATAGTCATTATGACCTAGATCCTGCTGCTCCTTTATTTGAATATCATCTTTCTAGGGTAAAAGCTGCAGTTGTAGAAGATCCAGAGTGGTTTTTCCATGAGGGGGAGGGACATTCTTTTGTGAGTAGAGAGTTTTTTGCAGAAGAACATCCTGGTCTTCTGAAGCGGCCAAGATTCTATCATACTCCCCATGATCCTGTCGCCATATGCATGGAGTCCTACATTTCAGATTTCTCAAAATGTTCTAATAACATTAGTCCACCAATACTCACAAGTGAGTATTGTGTTATGAAAGATTTCCAAGGCCACATTATAGAGCATGTTCCTTTATTAATTAAGGAAAGGCCATGGGTGGAAATCATCTCTACTAGGCTTGAAGGAAGAACAGAGCAGCATAAAGAGGAAGGGATTAGTAGACAACTCATCTCCTATCCAGAGCCTGTTTGTGGGCAGGTGTCATCTGGCATTGGCCAACCTGCATCTGTCCTCCGCCCACTTGTGCACTCTGAAGACATCATGCCACAGGTGAACAACCACGGAGGACAAGAGATGTTTTCTGACCAACTAAACTCCCATGGCATTAGATATGGTGACCCTGTGGGGTATTATATGGAGTTGTTCTTTCCAAAGGCTTTGGAGCCTATACATTTATTCCCCTTCTCAACATTTGGGGATATGGACAGCATGGTTAACCTCATCTTCATCTGCCTATCATACCTCCCTAGAATTTTATGGAGCATTTGCGGTAAAGAGAAGGGATGAATCACCAAGCAATATGGGTGGCTATGGTGGAAATTTGCTTTCACCTAGCCCATGTATATACAGTTTTACTAGTTTAGGACTGTACATAAATAAGCTCTTTTGAGCATGTATCTTGTTTTGTTTTACTTTTACTTTTCAGCCTGTATTTTCAACAAGGAGTGTTTTGAGCTTGACTCCATAGCCCAACAACAAGGCACTGGAACTGCAAAATGAGTCCTTAGAGAATCACAGGGACGACTCTATCCACCATGGAGCCTAATGTTAGCAACATTACTTGTCTTTGACATCAGGATATCCAGGTCTGCAGGTTGCATGAGGAGCACCCAAGCACAGCAAACAGAAGAAGTCCTGTTCGGACTTAAAATCAAGTGAGCAGGAAAAATTATCGTGTTAGCGGTCCTGATCCATCCATATGAGTAGATCAACGATTGGCGGGAAGTCGTATATAGAGAACATGCGCCGAGGATAGCACAATGGATAGCGCCCAAATCATGTGCGGGCATGGATGGCAGCCGTTCATCCAAAGGACACGTGGCGCAAGATCTGGTCACATCGGCTTTTCGGCAGTCGCGAGTTCAAAGGGTGAAGGTTTTCTGTCGTTATACATATCGAAGCCTCGAACCCTGAAGTGTCGATAGCGCCTGAAATCAGGCTCACAACATCATCGAGTGAGTTCAGAGCCGTCAGATCTAGGGGGACGCGTGATGCCAACTCAAGCCATCTCGACATTTCGTTCATCGCGGTTTCGAGGGACGGGGATCAACCCCTTCCTATTCATGAACGTCGAAAGATCCTTTGCAAGTAAGCACAGGGTCATAGCCTGTGGCCACCTGGGAAAGAAAAGAACTATGCAAAAGGAGCCAAAGGCGTCGGGGCTAGCCGCCGAAAGGATCATTGTGATCTCCATGTGCCATCTGACGCGACTCCGATCCTAGTCATCGCTGAAGAATTAAATGTATGTGAACAGAGGTAGTTGAAACCTCAGTTCACTTATTGAATGTGATGTATGGAGGTTCCAGCAGACAGTCTGCCCGAGACGGTTCCTGTACACTGATTTTCTCCAAAAGGTCATGGCTGGTCCTCATCTGACCAGGGAAAGTCTACGCATGCCATGTTGGCCTTTAATGTTGCTTCTATCTCCCCTACAGGAGCCATGCACAATTAAGGCGGCGTCTGACGAAAGTTACCCGTCCAAATTTGGCTGAGGGGACACCACGCCTTGGATGACTGAACATGCCTCTAATAGGCAAATTTTGCTGAGTATATAGACTCGATCTTTGTATTTTTGTAAGGGGATCGATGGTAGAGCAAAGCTCCTGATTGTAAAGTTTTAGCATAGACTCTAGTTCTTTGGTTATGCATTGGTGTGTAAGATTTCTTGTTTAATGACAGACAGTCTTCCCACTCCATCTGGTTTTCATCTTATGCTAAGAGAGTTCGTGATCGACTGATTCGCACAGATTATGGTGATAAATGATTTATTGTGACATTGTTGTTTTCTCTGGTTTTTTGCGTTTGAATGTAAGAAGATCTCGCGTTTAGATGCCTTCTTCTACAGTCTATTAGGAACCTGATGTTTACGACATACCTCTGCTTTTCTCTTATACAAGTCTCCCCCCCTACTCACCCTTAGTACAACTCACTGTCTGAATTTATCTAAGATCTCACTTGCCCATGCATGCCTAGCCTAGTTTCAGAGTTAGAACCACATCGTTTTGAGTTAACTTCCATTTGATCACCCCATTAAACAAATCATGACAATAAACTGATGGGCATCGGGATCTGCTCCTGCTGCAATCCAGGAGTGACTTCCAACACTAACAGTATGAAGGAGACCTTCCTCTATAAATACCAAGATTACTGTAGACCTAGGGATGTTAGGAATGACATATTTAAAATGTAGCAATCCGAGGAAGAAAGCTTGGAAGACTACCTAGAAACGTTCCTATACAACTATCAAAAGACTAAGCAATTTTCCTTAGACACAGCTACAGTTAGGAATATCTTCCTAAAGGGCGTGAGGGGTGAATGCATTTAAGTACTAAGCCTCATGATTTCTCTAGATGTGTACCAAAATCCATTTGCAGACATAGCATAGTATTGTAAAAGATACTCCCGCAATCAAGCCAAAACTGGAAAAAGTATAAGGGATCCTACAAACAGAGTTGTTAAACCCACATCAGGAGGTGTTACTAGGATTGAATTGGGGAATTTATTAGAAAAATTCAAAATAGACATCCTAAACACCATCAGTTCCCAACTTGATACCATAAAGATTAAAAGGAAACAATAGGAAGCAAATGTTGCTTTGGTAATTTTCTGTCACCGGTGTAGGAAAAAGCATCCTGAAAAGGAATGCCCCCTTAATGTAATTGAAATCTATGGCCTCTGTACATAAGATCACCCTACCAACAACTTCCCTTCTCTACCTAGACTTAAGGCCATATTCAAAGGAGGAGGATAACATCATGAAACATCCTACCCCCCTAAGAGGTCATGCAGACAACAAAATCCCAATATGTTTGCAGACCCCACTACACAATACTCACAACAACAATGGGTGCATCCCATGTCTTATCCTTAATGGTCACCACAACAGCCACAAATCCAACCTTGGTAACAAGGATGGAGAGGGTCAGCATATGGGAATGCTACATTTCAGCCAACAAATTTTCCTACTTACCCACAATACCCTTCAAATATTTCTCAGTTGCTCCCTGGATTTAATCCTCCTGCTCTTCTTCCACCTCAACAATTGCAACAAAAACTTGCACTACTTCTGAATCCAAATATGCAGCAACAAATGCAAGCTTCACCCATCCAAAATCCTCCTCGGCCTACCCCTATTCCTGCACAACCTATCCCTAACCCGAATAACATGCCTACACAACCTGTGCAAAACCTTGAAGTACAAACCTTCCCCACTTATGTAATAACTCCATCTCCATTTAATGGAATTTAATTAAGATAGGGGAGGGTTGTAAATAAAAAAAATCCTACTATCTCCATTTAATGGAATTGAATTAAGATCGGGGAGGGTTGTAAATAAAACAAATCCTACTATGGTTATTCAAGAAGAAGAACGAGTAGATAATCACACATATTAAGAAGAATAACAAATATATCAAAGATAAGAACAAATGGCTAATCCATTAAATGAAGAAAGAAACACCCATGTACAACAAGAATCTCCTCCTCCCAATTTTCATGCAACAGAAACATATCAGAAAAGAAATCCCCCTTATCCAGAAAGGTTATTTGTAAAACAATATGAGGAACCTCTAGGACACAATCTAGAGGCCAAACTTAGAAATATATGTGTAACGATCCCCCTACTACAAACCATCAAGGATATACCTATTTATGCTAAAATTATAAGGGACCTTTGCATTATATGTGTAATGATCCCCCTAATACAAACCATCAAGGATATACCTATTTATGCTAAAATTATAAGGGACCTCTGCATTAAGAATCCAGGGAGGAAGAGGAAGGAACCCCCTGTCATAAAGGTGGTTGGGAAGTTGTTAGATTTTATAATAGAAATTCCATCTAAGTACAGTGATCCAGGGAACCCAATGGTAACCATAGAAATTAATGGTATTTCTTTTCCAAACACACTGATTGATCTAGGGGCAACAATAAATTTTATGCCAGTAAACACTATGAACACACTGCAACTAGATCACCTAAGATCAACAATTTTTTTTTTGGATCTTGTAGACAAATCAATCATCACCCCAACATGAAGCTTAGATGATATAATAGTTACCTTGGCTTCATGGGAATACCCTATGGATTTCCTAGTAATTCATCCCAAATCCTCAAAACCAGGACAACCAGTAGTACTCGACCGACCTTGGTTGGCCACTGGTGATGCATTTATTAGTTGTCGATCTGGAGAGATGCAATTTCCAATGGCACTCAAAGTAAAAAACTTATCCTTTTTTCCCCTGCCCAACCAGCCACTGAAGTTCCTCTCTGGTTGGAGAATCCCTATGGGGAGGAAGACTATACTCCGTCGTTTTTGACACTTGAACAAGTAAAAGGAGTGAGAGAGCAAACTGAAGAACAAATTTTAAGTCTATTCTTGGCTGATTCAACATGCATTGAATATCCTCAATCTTTTCCTAACTATACACATATCTTCAACTCTGAATTTCAAGAAATCTGGCACCCTTCCACCTCTACAGTAGCCACTGTTTAACAAATAGATGAAGGAAAAGAATCAACTGTTCAGGCTATTGAAATCAGTCCTGGGAAATCTTTGTATATCAATGCTAGCTTAGAAATAGATCAACAACATAATTTGATATAGATGATTCAAGGGAAATATGATGCTTTTGCATGGGATTACTCCGACATGAAAGGGATCCACCCAGACACCTTTATGCATCATATTTACACTAACAATCAAATCATACTTGTTAGGAAGCCCCAAAGAACAATGGATCCAACCTTGAAAGACATAGTGAAAGAAGAACTGTAGAAACTCCTGCAAGCCAATTTCATTTACCCTATATCAGATAGCAAGTGGGTCTCCCCATTAGTTATCATACCTAAGAAAAATGAGAAATGGAGAATTTGTGTGGACTTTCGATAATTAAACAAGGTCGCCTATTAAGATTACTTTCCCTTGCCTTTCATAGATCAGGTCTTGGACACTTTGTCTGGGAAGAGGTATTTTTATTTCTTGGATGGGTTTAGTGGTTACAATCAAATCCAAATTTCACCAGAAGATTAGTATAAGACCACATTTACCTGCCCCTAGGGGACCTATGCCTATAGGTTTCTTCCTCTTGGTTTATGTAATGCCCCGACTACCTTTCAAAGGGTTGTCTTGGCTATTTTTTATGATTTGACCCATGATTGTGTGGAAGTCTACATGGATGACTTCACAGTGTATGGGGATGATTTCCAACAAGCATTGGACAATTTGGAGAAAGTATTGGTTAGGTGTAGAGATACAAACCTTTCACTCAACCATGAAAATTCTAGAATGTTGTTCACTGAAGGAATTTTTCTAGGTCACCACATCTCTGGTACAAGAATAAGAGTAGACCCTGCCAAGATTGACATTATTTTCCAAATCAAGATCTCTAGATCACATAAGGAAGTTAGAAGTTTCTTAGGGCATGCTGGTTATTATATGAGGTTCATTCAAAACTTTACAAACCTAGATGCCTCCCTATTCAAACTGTTGACAAAAGATGCATAATTTTGTTGGAATGAACAATGCCAAATCTCCTTTGAAATCTTGAAAACAAAGCTGTCAAGTGCCTCAGTTTTGAGAGGACCAAACTGGTCTCTTCCTTTCCATATTTGCACAGATGCCTCAGATACTTCTTTGGTGGTTGTCTTAGGACAAAGGGAAGGACATATTCCTTATGCTATATATTTCATCATCAAGAATCTCTCACTTGCTGAAGTAAATTACATTGTCATGGAAAAAGAATTTTTGATAGTAGTACATGCCATCAACAAGTTTAGACACTTTATAACAATATATGAAGTCTTTGTGCATACTGACCATTCAACCATCATATTTTTAATGAACAAACCTGTTACAAATGCTAGAGTGACTAGATGGCTATTATTACTACAAGAATTCAATATCACCATCATTGATAGACCTAAAAGAGACAACTTAGTTGTTGATTTCTTGTCTAGACTTATTCATACAGGTGAAAATACTCCAATAGATGATGATTTTTCGGATGAGAATCTATTTTCTATTTCTACTTACACCCCTTGGTATGTAGATGTAGCCAACTATCTTGTGACGAGAAAGCTACCTCAAAATATGTCCTTCCGAGAGAAACAAAGAATTGTCCAGTTGAGTGCCAATTATATGTGGCATGATGATTGCTTATACTGAACTGGACCAAACTTGGTGATCAGAAGATATATTCGGGAGGATGAGATACATGATAATTTCAGAGCCTATCATGATGGCTCATGTAGAGTCCATTTTGCTGACAAAAGGACAACATACAAGATTCTATAGTTTGGCTATTATTGGCCAACCATTTTTAAATATGCAAAGAAATGTGTGGCCAACTACGATGATTGCCAAAGAATGGGAAAACCAACTGGAGTCGATGAAATGCCTCTCCAAGCCCAAGTAGTGATCGAACCCTTTGAAAAATTTGCTTTATATTTTGTAGGACCTATCAACCCCATGTCTCGCAGGAAAAATTACATCTTAGTCTGCACAGATTATGTAACGAAGTGGGTATAAGCGAAGGCTTTGTATTAAGCCAATGAACAATCTGTTGTAGACTTTCTCTTTGAACAATTTTTCACTCGTTTCAGTGTACCTTAGGAAATATTCACTGACAAAGGAAAAAAAATCACCTCAAATTTGGTCAAGGCTCTTACTAAACAATACAATATCAAACACAAAAAATATTCTCCCTATCACCCCCAATCAAACGACCAAGTGGAATCAACCAACAAGGTGATAGAGGATATCCTCACCAAGACTGCTCAATTGCATCACAAAGACTGGGTTGATAGGTTTCCTGAGGCCTTATGGGTCTATAGGACATATTGGAGAAATACAAGAGGCTATACACCTTATGAGTTGGTGTATGGGAAGCAAGTACTACTTCCCATATATTTTCAAGTAAAAACCTTCAGAACTGCCATACAATTAGGGATGGATCTAAACGAAGCTAAAAAATAGAGGCTATTACAATTAAATGAGATTGATGAGATTAGACGATATGTTCTACAAAGAAACACCCTTATACAAGAGAAAAGGATCAAATGGCATGACAAGTACATAAAAAATAAGTCTTTTCAGTCAGGTGCTTGGGCCCTCCTATATGATAGTAGATTCAAAAATTTTAAAGGTAAATTGTCTACTAGATGGTTGGGGCCCTATGTGGTTGATACAGTTTATGACAATGGTTCAGTAAGGATAAATACCATTGATGAAAATCAGACTCCCTTTGTCATAAATGGGCATCGAATGAAGGTTTATCACAAGCCTCTATCAAAAGAGGATTTTGTCAAAAATGTTCTTCAGAGTTCCGAAATGAAACTGGTAAGAAAAAGGGTCTCTCCTCCTGCTGACCTGCCACAGTAAGTTCAATTGCATGAATTAATTTAGCTATGTACATAAGTGTGTCATTATATATAACTTTTCTTTTATTTTTCTGATATAACTAACAAAAACAAAAAGTTGGTTGTGTTCTCATGTAGACAAATGAATAAGGATGGAATTTACCAGATGGAGTCTTCTTTAATTTTTTTCAGACTCTTTAAAAATGAAAATACCGAGGATCAGGAACTGGCCCGGGCTCAAGAAAAATCCACAAGACAATGTATAGAGTTTTATTTAAGTTTTTTAGACTCTTTAAAATTGAAAATATCGACGAGCAAGAACTGGCCCGGGCACGAGAAAAATCCATGGGACGGTATAAAGAATTTTCTTTTAGTTTTTCAGACTCTTTAAAATTGAAAACACCGACGAGCATTAACTGATATGGGCTCGATAAAAATCCATAGAAAAGTTGTAGTTAGGCTTATTATTATTATTTTTTGTAATAAAAGGGAGTGCCAACAGGAGAATTGATCATCCTAGTTCTAAAATCTCAACAACTGGTCATCCAATTCCATAAAACCCTCTTTTCACAGAACTTGGAGTCCAACCACCAAATTCTTTTTGCATTATTCCAATGCAAACTCAAAATTCCTAAGTGATTGGTATTTGTTCCATCTACATGATTTTTCAGTGGAATCAGATCACAGAACACCAACTATTTCTACAAGGCACTGTCACCAGGTACTGCGTCAAAATCTCTTCAAGCACCAAAATACAATGATCGCCCCTGCGCTATTCCAGTACTGAACCATATCGCTATGCTCATCTGGTACTGGACCACATCCTGTACTGAAGAAGGAACCCTGCGCCATTCTGGTATTGAACCAGCTTGCTGCACCCATCTGGTACCAATGGTCATTCTTGCACTCATCCGGTATTGAATAAGGGACCCTGCGTTATTCCGGTACTGACCATAACTCTACACTCAGGTGATATGGCACTGGTAAGAAGGTGATTGGTAGCTCTAATCATATTTCCAAGTTGCTGCTCAATTTTAGTACTAGGACATACATATTCAACACTTTTTTTTCATTTTATTAAAGAAATCAGTCTAATATGAATTAAACATATGGTCACTCTCGAATCATGACACACTCCCTACCACGAACTTCTATAATATTCTCGTCTACATTTCCATATGAAGAAAACGTCCCTATTTCCTGAAATGTTGAGAGTATGAGGTCATTATGTCTCTCACAGGATCAAATTCATGCCTTTATGCTTATCTGGTAAATAAACCTCATAATCCCATGATTCACTAGCATGACTCGAGACACATATTTAAAACAATGATCTCGATGATGTCAACCGATTTCACACTCACAAGTCTCGATCATAACGACCACGTCCCTTGTCATCATTATCTAACACTCCCATGAATATGGTCTGACAAAAAGTTTGTAAGTCTTTAGTGGATTCGAACTGCCTTACCGAGTCATCATTACCGCCGATGTGACCATTTTAAACCAAATATCCATTTATAAATGCTCCTTTGGATGTCTCTACCATCCAGATGAGCATTATTTACCATTTTACTATCACACCACCTTCAGTCATACTGTGATTTTGTGCCTTCGTATCTTCGCATATTTTTCTCGTCTGGTACTCCATCACAGTCTGTGTCTATCCGATACACCATCAAAGTCTATGTCTATCTGGTACTCAACCCTCGATCCTCTGTCTGTGCCTCATACACCCTATAGAATCGTTTTAAGCTAGCATGGGGGTCGACAAGCGTGAGCCCATATTTCAATTATACAGGGAAACAACATAATATCAAGCTTGTAAGGAAAAATCTGAACAGGTTGGTTGGGTTCCATTTTTGGAAAAGTTTAAAGGCCATCATGAAGGAGTCTCTCTTGCTTTTGCGCAGACATATGATGGAGAAAGTGTGCAGTTTGGAGACATGAAGTTGACAATTATAGAGGCCACCAAAGCAGAATATACAAGCCTCCCTGTGACTGGAGAAAAATACTTCAAGAGGGTGATCGTCGACAAGAAGATTTGTCAAAAATTCCTCAAGCTAGAACATCAAGACTCCAATTGGACTAAGGGCATCCCTTGGAGCTACATCAAAGAGGAATATTGGAATATGAAGTAACCTTCATTTATCACTTGAAACTTTTATCACATTTTGAGGGAGGACCACAAATTGATTTTCCTCACTTTCTATGGATGAGTTTAAAGAATATGGTGAGAGGATTGAAATCAGTTTCCAAGAAACATGAAACTAACCTTCATCACCATGGCTTAGTAAAACTTTTGGTTGTCCATGCTTTGAGGACACAAGGTGGTAGTTGGAAGCAACTACTCCAACAAAATTTTTCTCAGGAAGGAATGTCCAAATATGTAGAGGCACAAGAGGCAGGAATACACAGTGAGGGGTCAAGCAAAAAGGTAAAGACAGAGAGAAGGAAGGAATCAGGGAGTAAAGAAGACACTGTTACACTCCACTCATCCCAGCCTATTGAGAGATTATAAACATAAAAGTCTATTGTAGGGGAACCTACTACATCTAGAAAGAAGAAAGCCACCCAATCTCATAAAATAAGTCCTATCTCAATTCAAAAAGCTAAAAGACAAAAGAAAGATTATGAGCTAGAGGGTAGATCAAACAGTGCACTTGAAGCAATCATTGGGTTATCACCAAAACCAGCCATCTAAGTGGAGAATACCCTTGACCTCATGATGCAGAGTAATAAAAAGCATGTCCGGCCTAAAGTATCTAGCTTAGTCCAGAGTCCTAAAGATCAACTATCACAGAGTAAGAAATGAAAGAAGAAGAAGACATATCAATAGGATATTTCACATGTTATCTCTGAAGTAACTGTTGAACCCCCTCCATAATCAGTTAAGGAATTGGAAAATATCCCTGAGGTAGTTACTCTGTCTTCCCAAAAACCGGTTACTGAGTTAAAAGAAACTGCTAAGATGACAAGTGGAAACAAAGGAAAGATCAAAAGGGGGAAGGCATGAAAGAAACAAATTTCATAACCTACACCTCAATCTTCCAGGATATAAATAAGGATTGATCAGCATAGGCAGACTCCATAACCCACACCTTGGGCCTTCAAGATAAAAATCAAATTGACACAGGAGAAACAAGTGTCCAGGCCTACAACTTTTATTAAGATGAAGAAGAGGAAGACGTTTGAGGAAACTACCACCCCTATCATCAAATCTGAGTAATTCTTGCTTCCCATATGAAGGACCACTAGAAGCATAGCCAAGCAGATAACAGTTCCATCTATGCCTTCTCTTCAAGGAGAACCCACGGATATCCCAAATTCTCTAGAAAAAGGAAGTGGCTATGAAGCTATGGTTAGTGAAACAGAAGGGTTGGTGACAAAAACTTTGATGGGTCTGAGAATAGAAAAGGAAGCCCGAGAGGAGGCGACTAAGAAGGCAACCACATCTAGCCTAGACAAATCCATGAACAAACAACAATTGATAATAAAGATTGGGAAGTTGAAGCAAGAAATTGAAGAATACCAGGTATTGGATAGTCACATCAAGGCACAAAATGCACAATTAAAAGAACAGAATGCAGAGGTCTCTGCTAAACTCAAAAAAGTCTTACGATTGATCCAATACACTGGAGTAATTAAGAAGGAACTGAGGAGTGAAGATTTTGGCTTTAACATCCTACAACCAAGAAATGATAGAGAATGGTTCGATTTTGTAGAAAATTTTTGAGTATCAATCTTGACGTTGTCGCATGGGGACATGCAATGATTTCAACATGGGGGAAATGTTGAGTCTCTATTTTGACACTTATAATACCCTATATTACCCTGTATCCAAACCTATTTTGCCCATGTTATAAGCCTATACTTGACTATTTCCTCCATAAACATAATCGATGACCTTGTTCATGTACACAAGAGGTAACTTATGATTAAGGCATGTTTTGTTTGATTTTCTTGAGTTAATTTGATTAAAATGTTTGATTTTGTATAATCCTAATAATTTGACTCCTAAGCAGTCTATTCTGGTACCTCAGCATTCTGGTACTACAAGCTACAGAGTAATCTAGTACCAAGTCTATTCTGGTACCCAAAGAAGTTTTTGATCCGGTACTGTCTGCTCCACATCCATTCTGGTACCAAGTCATGCGCTATTCCGATATTGCCCGTGCATCTAATCTGGTACTCAGATTCACGACTTTGTGTATTCTGGTACCAAACCCCTATTTCCAGAATTCATCTGTTGAACGAGTATGTCGATGGAGATTTCCATAAGACAGTTGGAACTAAGCCTCCAAATCAGTTTTCTAGATCACAATAGACTCCATCACTCATGCACTTTGTGTCATGAGGATGGAGTCCATCCCTAGAGATTTGATGTAAATACCAATTGTAATATTTTTAAAACTGTTTGATGCTTATCCTTAGATATTGATAGTATTGGCTCACCTTCTTTATAAGGGATGTTGTATAGGTGATAGGATAGTGGATAAATAAGGAATGTAATGAAGCAACTTATCATAACCAGATGATACATATTGTTTCTATGTACGAGATGATGAACCGTTGATTCAATTTACCAGTTGAAGTAATACAAATGACCCGTTGTGCAAATTCTTGAGTATGTTTATAATGTTTTAGTCAATTATCTTCTTAGAGGTTCCTTGTTGGTTTAGCAAGGGCCCACCGCCCCAACCAAGGTAAACCTCCATGTATATGCTTTGTGTGATTGTGTGAATATTTCAGTCTGTTGTCAATGATTTCAAATCCATTTCAGGAGTTCATCATTAAATCATTCGTTGCTAGAATGGTGTGAGTAATTAGATACTAGATCGAATAGATATTTTCCTTTTCCAATATTGCAGGTTGACATTTAATTGTTTGAAGTGTGGGATTTCTAAACAAATGATATTTTGAAGTGTGGGATTTCTAAACAAATGATATTTTGAGTTTATGATTGCAGTGTTTTTAGTATGTACAGGAACCAAAGGAATTTATATCTCATCTTCATTCTCCATAATAAAATCTCTCTATCGTGTTGAACTGTTCCTTGTACTAAAGAAGGTTTGATTGACTAGAATAGAGTGAGAATTGATTTTTGTTTCAAGAGTGACTGGAGTTGATTGTTAATCACTGTTTTGATTGCTACAGGAAACATGATCTTAAGTTCATCTCTCTAATTCATAAGCCTAGAATGAACAAAATTGTCATCTAAGAAAGAATCCTTTGATTGACTGTTTTTCTTGAGAAGTTTTATTATCAGTTTTCTCTTCTAAGTTTGAAGTTGTATGAAGTCTTAAAAACAGAGTGTTATGCCATTAATTATTTCATGTTTAATCCATATACTACAGAAATAGATAGGTTACCTGTTCTCAGCACATATAGTGTAGAAAATATTTTGATTATGAATCCCGGATTGACATATAAATGAGTGTAATATATTGAACATATTTATACACCAACAAACTTCTTGGAGACCAACAAAGGAGAGTTATCTGAAGCAGCATCATATCAACTGAATGAAAAAGAATCACAATGTTAATCTTTATCAACAAGGTTATGTCCAGGATTTACATGCTGATCTTCAACACCATCTTGCCAAGAGTCCTAGATGACATGAAAAGCTATTTGTAGCAAAATCTAGAAAACAGAGTGGGGGACTTGGTGTTGTTCATGCATTTTGTTATAACCCTATAATTCATAGGATCATCTGGTGATTGGAAAATTTTCACTCTGGATTTATTTTTTGCTTGCAAATAATATTTCATTTTTGCAAATTATTTTCAAGGAAAGGAAAAGAAAAGAAAATTCACGATTTTTGACGTTGAGTGGTGTTTCCTAACCCCATGGTGACAAAATCAAGGGAAGCAGTGCACAAAACCCACAAAAAACATTAAACCTAATTTTTTGTTGCATTCGCGCCTAGAGAATAAAGAACACGCTTRGATCGATGACYGATCTAGCAGTGCATAGATCAATGACTGATAGTGGATTCTGGACCCCCTTGACCATTCTTCTTTTAACGGTCGGGGGGGTCCGAAATGGTGACTAACAAGTGCGCACAGATCTATGGTCACCCTGACAGCGCGCCGATGGACAGTCTACAAGCGATTCCGGACCCCCTCGACCGTTCTACCTTTAACAGTGGGGGGGGGAGGGGTCCGGAATGAGGCAGTTTTTCCTGGCGGGCCCTGTCCCAACGTGTCATCAATCCATTGCATCAGACTTCCTCCGCTCCAGAGCACTTACTGCTTACCACCTTTCCAACTTACCGCCATACTGACAATACCATACCGCCTATGCCTCATGACATCATCCTCCATTATCCCGACACCCATCCATGCATAAACCAAACTTAAGATAAACAAAAACAACAATAAATCAATAAGGTTAATAAAGTTAGTGTAATTAGACCAATAAGCTAAGTTAGTTTTGTTAACAATTGATTAATTATTAATTAATTAATGAGATAATAATTAAGTTGGTGTTTAGGTTATTTTAGGTTAGTTTTAAATGTTAAAATAAAATTAATTAATACAAAACCCATTTAATAAAACAATTAAAATATAATACATATAAAACAATAAAATAAAACAAATTACAACAAACTAACACAAAAAGTTAAAAAAAAATATAAATAAAACATATATTAAACAACATATATATATATATATATATATATATATATATATATATATATATATATATATATATATATATATA
>JASDQU010501413.1:6684-16897 GCA_032191745.1 Picea mariana | reverse complement strand
CACGTCCCATCAGCTCATGGGGGTCCGATAAGTTGTTTCCTAAAAACCACCCATGAACAGGTGTCAGATCAAAATTCCAGCATACCCCCCCCCTAAAACCACTTACCACCTCAAGGGGGGTCCGAAATACCACTTATCCCCAACAAAACCGCTTTCACAACATTTTTAACTAGTCATCTTCCAAATCCGATTATGGACTAAAGGAGACAGATTTTAAAAACCCGAGAGAGGTTTTTGTTCATCACGGGCTGAAGAACAAAAACCTCTTCCATATTTTTCAAAGGTGCCACTAGTTGGGAGAATCAAAGTTGTCTTTCAACCTCATTTTTCGGTTTTTTGGTTTTCCTGTTACAATCCCGATTTTGTGGGAGCTGGAGGTGAATTTGGAGAAACTAACAGAGGTTTTTTTCCAGAACATGGCCATCTACAATAAAATCCTTCAGTTTTTTTCCCAAGTGTCAGCATTGAAGAGAAACAAATGTCTGTTCAGACCCCTTTTTCGCAGAAATTCGACCCGTCTTTCATGGCGGACAGTTCAAGATTTTTGGGGATTTGTTGCTATTTTTGGTCGAGGCGGTTGAATCCGACTTCCAAAACTTGTTGGGGGATCTCTCATATTTATTGTTGTGAGTTTAATGTGAAATGTTGATGATTGAGCTCTGGATTCATGCCCCACGGGGGATACGTTGTAATTTTCTAGATGATTTTCCAGAAATAAAAGTTGTAGCTGCAGGATTCTTGTGTTAGACTCACTGGTGATGTTTTTCCTCTCTGGGTAACTGTCTTCTTACTATGTAAATCCCTTTGATGTTTTCCCTGATCCAATCATTGAAATAAATATTACAAACATAACTTGTTTTTCACACTCTATTTCCGGTCTTTTAATGGTCTGCATGTTTTCGTCTGAAGTTGAGCATAGGAATTCTTATCTGCTCCTCTGCTTGGTGGATTTTCCCTTCTTTTCCTGTCCTCCACTTTCATTTAATACAATTTGATCCAGCAATCTTTCTATATTGCCCCGTGGAGACAATTTTTACATCTGAGATAGATCCATTTTCAGAAAGGTAGACCCCATGGCCCAATGAAAATTCAAGTTTTCAATCTCCCAAACACCTCAAATATAAAAATCCAAACTCTGAAGTCATTATCTAGCCTAATATATATTCAAACAAATCTATATCAAATAGAGAGATACCTCTCTGAGTCTTGGAGGGATAGATCCAAAACTCAAAGTGGTTTTGATGTTACCTCTGTGACTGCCTCCTCAGCCTTGGGCAAATTACCGAGTGCTAACACATTCTACAGTAATTTGGGTATATGGTTGTCAAGAAGTCCCCTATATTTTGCCTATTTTTATGACACCTAGAGTTTTTTCCCTGGATTTCACTAGGCAAAGAATCATCTTAGAGTCAGAACATTTCCTGAAGCTATACAAGGCTTCCAACCTCAAATTCCCTTTCATCATGGGACCCTTTGTTGTAAAAACTAGATCGTGCTTATCTCAGATACATGCCAAACTCAAGGAGTTTGGATTTGCACAATTACAAAGAAGGAGATATGATTTGCATCAGATCATATCCAAAAGAAGACTGGCAAACAAGCAGACCCCCTATGAGCATGAACAGGTTGAGGGTTTTGACAAATTGGAAAATTTAGAAACATGTGCTGATATGGAAGCCATCTTGTAACCTGCTCAAACACAACAAGTGGGTCCAACCCTACAACATACTCAGACACATAAAAATCCTCCAAGGCTGATTATTAAAGCTCCCAAGGTGAGTGTTTCTAGCAAAAGGAGCAGTTCAGAGGCCTTGGGCACCAGTGGTCAACAAAATTCTCCCAAGAAATTTAAAATCACACAATATCCACAGATAGTGGATCTGGAGGAAGAGGATCCCAAAGAATAGATAATTATGGATATGGTGGAGAGTGGCACCAAATATGAAGAATCTAGTAAAGGAAGCGTGCCCCAGAGTGAAGGCAAAGCAAGGGCTTTCAGCGACAAGAAACACATCTTTGATTAGGCACCTGGAGCAGTGTATCAATAAAAAGAAGATGTGGCAAGGCAATATGTTGAGAAAGGAAACTTGGCCATGAGTGAAATAAGGGAGTTGATTCTTGAGGTTGAAAATATTTCTCATCACAAGTCTTCTCTGTTCACAGTCAGAGATGTAGAGAAGAGGACACTCAACATAGCAGTTGCAGATGATGATAAGGTGTCTAAGGTTAAGTTGCAATATGACAACATCAGTGCTCCAGACAAGGTGAAGTTCCACATGAACACTAATGACATGTTGTATTCAGATTACCTGGGTATAAGTTTACAGAATTCAAAGCTGTCAACTTATGCACTTAAGTTGGAGGGGAAGTTGAGGCAAGAGAAAGCATACAAAAAATCTTGGCAGACTCAAGTCAAGAGATTAGAATCTGAAGGCCCCCAGGGAGTAAGAGCCTCCTTAGAAGAGAAAGACAAGTTGATCCAAATCTTGAAGAAAAAGCTAAAAATTTCTTCCACGGAGCATCCACAAACAGTAGAGAAGTTTCTCTAGAACATGATAAGGAAGAATTTTGACAAGAGGCTTTGAATTACAAAGCCAAAGAATTATAGTTGGAAAAGGAAAAGATAAATTGGCCACAAGGGAAAACAAAAGTACCGAAAATGGTTGTGGTTGTACCTTCTGCTGCAGATACTGAGCCAAGCACTGAAGGACTTGTTCAGGCTATGTCCCAGGTTAGCCTTAAATAGGGAGAAATCAAAGGGCTGAAGGGAGATATAGAAAAGTTGAAACACGAAGTAAGAAAAAAAGATGAGAAAATGGCCCAGATCCAGAAGGATAACCAGGCTTTGAAAAAAAGAGTGGATAAGATGAAAGAGAGGTTGAAAGGTAAGGGATTGTTGCAAGGAGCCAAACATGTCATCTGGGATTATATTGGTGTTGAAGATGCCAAGTTCAGGGTGTATTTAAATTTTATCAATGACAAATATAGCATGGTCATCACAACCAGAAGAAGATGCATTGTTGTGAATGAGACACTGGCCAAGAAACCCTCAGAGTGGGCCCATAATGCTATAAATCTACTGAATTCAATCCCCATCGCTAAAATTCAGACCATTGGGGTCAAGGATAGGACTACATTGATCATTTGGGCTAGGAGGGTCATTTCCAAGAACAACCTTCTCAAATCATTCCAGACCAAGGCCATTTAGATGGAGTAGAGTATACATGAATTCAAGGATCTGTTTGAATAATTGTTCATCAAATGCCTCCCACCATTTTGGGATGGCAAAGGAAAATTGTATGATCAGGAGGCATACAACTCTCACCGTGCCCAATGCAGAATGGATCACTCCAAGTTTGAAATCTTGGAGGAAAACTTGAAAGGATCAAACCTGGTGGAGTACCTGATCACATATTTTGAGATCTTGAATCAGTTTAAGACAGTAAAGATTGGGCTTCCATTCATGACTTATGCCTCCTGCATTGACTTGGAAATCCTGATTAAGAAAATGATGAATTATGACATCCCCTCTGACTTGTAGTGGAAAGAGATAGTGTGGCTGGGAAAGACAAAGTGCAATTTTCTGGGAACCAACCCATAACGCCCAGGTGTCATCAGAGTTGTTGATTCCGCAAAGGAACAAGACAAGACATATGGCGAGGATAAAATATGAAGAGTCAGAGGAAACAATTATTGGTGCATGCAATGTTTTTGTTTGATCAATCATTGTAATCGGTTCACATACCAAAAATTTCAAATATAATTATTATAGTCAGTTTTAGAAGCTGAAACGTTTCAGTTCAGCCATTGTTATCGGTTTCTAATTGAAAGGAACTTGAATTGTACAAATGTTAGAACTTCTGAATGTATTAAGGTTGGAAGAAGTGAAAGGGAACCTCCTTAATTGTTCCGAACTGAATTGTAATGTTCTGGAGCTGAACTGAATACATATGTAGAAGCTTTTGAAGTCTCTATGAAAAGATTCTAATGGTGGTGATATGAGTTTTGTCTTCTCTCATTGTATGTATTTCCTGTGTTCTTTAATCCCATTTTCATTGTCTTATGTTTAAATTGGATAGTTAAAAGCTCATAATTCATCTTGAGATGCTCTCGGATTAAGAAATTTAAACTGTGTAAATTTCCTCTTAACTAATTCATAATTCATTTCAGTAATGTTGTGATGCAGTTATTTGTTTTCTCCTTCTTCTCACACTCTGCATAAATACAATTAATAACTCAGATTCATTGCCTCTTTTAGCCTTTATCCTCTGTAGAGTTCTACTAGTCGGTCATAGTTTTCATTCACTTTCAAAATTTTGACTCCATAGCCCTAAGTGTCCCTCCCCTTGCCAACAAATTTATAAAAACCTCCAAAACAAAACCAAATCTAGCCATTGATTGCCAAAGAAACATCAAGTGACACGAGAGAGCCCTCTTTGAGCTGAGAAGGCTAGTTTCCAGCTCTAAAGTTAGTTGAAACAATTACCTCTATTGCTTGTTTATCAGCTGAACAAATTTACAGAGTGCTAACAACTCCCATTTTCAATTTTAAATAATCATCAAAACACAAAGTATAATACCCCAAATATTTGATTAAAAAATCCACCTTGTAACTCCCATCCTCATATTAGTTGATCCAAAAATGATCCAGAGAAGGCTAAGAACAACTCAAAACTCGTAGAAGCAACTCAAGATGCTTAAAATGGCTTCAATAGACGGAGAAAGGGAAAAAATTAAAATTTCCCAAAACTCAGTTAAATGGCATGGTTGTGAAGTTGGCGTCACAATATTTCTAATGGTGAAAACAACTCGTCAAGCGGAGTTACGGATCGAAAGATATAAGAAGTCAAAGTTTAGGTCAAACTTGGTCAAAAAGTCAAAAGGTCAAGGTGACATGTGTCACCACTGCAAGGGTGACACGTGGCACGTTCGTACAACTAATGTGGCAGAGTGATGAGTTGGCATGGGATGATGTGGCAAGTTTGTACAGGTTTGATGGCAGACACGTGGGTGAATTAGGTAGTGACACGTGTCATTTTATTGGGCAAATGTTATGGTGCCATATGGTCTAGTCGTGGGCTGTCACATGGCACCTCTCCAATGGTTGGCATGTGAATTTTTTTTTATGACTCCATGGGAGTCGAACCYGTAACCTCCTAGCCCAAAGGACTTACAACCTCTGCACTAGCCAACATACCACGCTATAGTTCTTGTTTATAATATGACGCAAATATTATTTACGTTTAATGCTTTATGTGGGCGGAAAAGGAAAGGGGMTAGGCCTTTGGCCCAACCCTTGGTTATATGTTAATCCACACGACCACCCGCTACATATGGCATACCCTCCATATTCTCCGCCGCATATTCCAACCATCGCCTGCCAAATATAGCATCTCCACCGAATTAACCAACCACCAAACCTCCTTCACAATCTCCGYTAACTAAATAGAAAACCGCCAAAAGTCTGTTGTAAACCATGTGTTAAAATGGAGTTCCGTGGGATTTGACCTTGGAACCTCCAGCAACCAAAGCCTTAACTTAGCCTCCGTTAACCACTCCACCAACCAACTCATTTATGCATAATCGCCAAATTTTTGTATAAAAAGAGGCCTCCTCCAGTGTACGGGACGAAGGAGAACCAAGGCATGCCCGTACAGATTTTGGTATGGATTTTGGCATGCATTTCGAGATTTTCCCAGTCATTTATTGCAGAGGCAGGGCACAAAAACTAAGGCAAGGGTGTCTCTTGGGCCTAAAAGTGCCAAACTTGGATCGAGGCATGGAGATAATAATTTTTAGGTAATTCGACACCACGAACGCAATGGTGGTGTTAGTTTTCTAATATGATAAAATATTATGTAGCTTAACTCCAGAATGAGGTATACTTATATATTTTGCCCAATTCTTTTGTGGAGTTAATAAAAATACCTACCCATTTGAGAGCAGGACCCGGAGACGTAGTCCACAAAGGACGAACTCCATTATCAAGTTCTTTGTGTTCATATTGCATGCGTATGTCTCTTTCCTTTTGAGCTTTTCCTTCTTTATGGTGTACTTTAGTTTATGCTCATTTTATGAAATTATTTAATAATTCACCTGACAAAAAGATCCTGGATCATGTTGGTATCAGAACAGTCATCTTTGACTTGAATTTTTGAGTATGAATGCTTACTAGGGAAAAAAATAAGCAAGGTGAAGGAACTCTTAAGAATTTCAATCTTGAAGTTGGTTGTACATCCCAAAGGAATAAGATGGAAGAAGAGGACAAGTGCGATGAACATGTGAAAAACTTTCACATGGTCTTTTATCCCATGTCAAAAATGGTCGAATGAATGTATGGATATTACAAGAAGAGGATGAAGAATAAAGGGAAGAAAAAGGAAGCACATGTAAGTGATGATGCTTCAATAAATCAAGGGGATGGAAGAGATCCTACCGAGCCTCCATCTTCACCTTCAAGTTCTAGTTCTTATTCCTCTAAGCATTCTCATCACTCTCATCATTCTAGCCAAAAGCCTCTTTTAAGAAATGATTATTAAATCTTGATGTAAAGTTTGCTTTACCTGTGTTTGATGGAGATGTTAATTCTGAAAATATTGATAATTGGATCCAACAGGTTCAAGTATATTGTCGTGTTCAACATATTGACGAAGAGGAAGTTAAAGTGAAACTGAATTCTCTTCGGTTAGAAGGCACTACTCTCCTATGGTGGGAGAGAAAGCTTCACGACATGAGTAAGTGTGGTAATATTCTTTCCTCATGGTCGAAATTTAAATCAGAGATAAGGAAGCAGTTCTATCCATTAGGGTATTTACATAAAGCAATGATGGAATAGAAAAATTTGAGGCAGAGTAAAGGTCAGACTGTACAAAGTTTGACAAAAGAATTTAGGAAGAAATCTCTTACATTGAACATTCCTTTGGATTCTTATGAAACTTTAATGAAGTATATTGGTGCACTTCACAATTATATTCGTCATACTTTTCTCTTATTTAACCCCACTAGTATTGACGAAGTTTGTGTGCAAGCCACTCACCTTGAGAAAAGGGGGAAACATGTTCAACAAGATCCCACAAAGAAACCTTCCAATTTCCCACACAAGACTTTCAAGAAGTTTAAAAGGAAGGACAAGAAGACTGTTGGCATGTTTATAGGTTGAGCATGCTTGTCATTGATGGCAAGAACAACAACAATGATGGTATGGTTACATGCAAGAACAATAGTGACGTTGGCAGGGTTACAGTTGGGAGACAACGATGGAAAATAGGCAAGCAAGGAAGATCAACAACGATGATGGCATAGACAACGATGGAAAACATGCAAGAAAGGATGATCAACAACGATGATGGCATGGAAATATCAGAAGTGTAACAATGAAGAGAAACAATGATCGTTGGATCCCATTCAGAATTCTCGATGATTGTCAGATCTGAATTCAGATAGGAGGAGCACGCAGTAGAAGAGAACAGTTTTTATGCATCAGATCTGAGCCCGAAGACTGACCGTCCATCCTCAAGAAGGACACATGGCGCGCGATTGGCATTTTTCTGACTGGAAAGTCAAAGGAAGGAAGTGCTCTATCCTTCCAACTCACGATATACTAAATCACGATAAGATTTGGGCTGTCAGATCTGGAGTTAATACGAAGGAATATAAGTTGTTAGATTTAGTAGAGCTTCAAGGAGAATAAGTCCATGAGTCATCCAACACTACAAAGCTGTGAATGAATCTTGGTTTTCCATCGAAGACATTCATGGATCGTTCGATCTGGAGGACAAGTGGCTAAAGTTCTGCATTTCGCTGACTGAAAGGTCAAAGGCACGAGGTTCTCTATCCTTCAAACTTGCGAAACGCAAAATGGAAAAATGATTTGAGTCGTCGGATCGAGGACAAATCTAGATCGTTGATCCAAGAAGGAAACATGGCTAAATATAAGCATTTTGCTGACTAAAAGTTCAAAGGAATGGGGTTCCCTAACCTCTCGAACTCGTGATATGTGAAATCATGAAATAATCCTAGTCGTTGGATCAAGGACTAATCTGGGCCGTCATATCCAAGAGGTGAATGTGGCAGACAACATCAGAAAGGACAAGTGGAAGACTACATCAACAATGACACATGGCACAATCAGACAACGACAAGTGTCAAGATGATTTGACATTTTAGGAACCTGGAAATCACAATTTTGAGTGACATTTGTCAGCCACATGGATCATGTCATGTCATCGAGTTACGTCATTCTGGGAGTTTATTTTCGGGAGTTTTAGCATCAACACTCCCCCAAAGTCCTGAAAGGTGAAGTTCTAGGGTAGAGGATAGCCTTCCAATCACCAAAGATTGTCGACCGTTGATATGAAGAGAGAAGCACTCAAATGAATAGCTAGTGGTCATATGTCATGGTCACACTAGAGAGCAGAGCTAGAGAAGCTAAGCTCCTTTTCGGGGTTTCAGAGACTGCGACTTGGAGAGTCGAGATGCCTCATCATAGGATTCCCAAAATTGCGAGTTGCAAAAGTGATTTATGGATAAACGCTTGGTCACAACCGATGGCCATGAGAAGGGAAGGAGCCAGTCCAACTAAGCTCATTTTCGAGGTTTCAGAGATCGTGACTTGGAGAGTCGAGATGCCTCGCAACAGGAATTTGTGATATGCGAAATCGTGAAATGCCTTTTTTTATTAGGCTATGGTCACCGCTTGAGGCCACATGCGAAAGGAAAGGGATTAGCCAGAAAGGCTAAACGCCCACTATGAAGTTTTCCTCAGGAAGAGAGAAGGAGAAAAATGCATGAACGTGTGTAGGTTCTCTTAGTAACAGCTAGGACGAAGAGTCTAGACTGCCAAAAAATTCGAGGAGCTGTAGGGTGACTGCCAGGGGAGATGAAGAGTCTCAAGGCATCTGCCAATGCAATGAAGACCGATCATAGAGACGATTGATAGATGCAAGAGAGGACGGAAATTCTGGACTGCCAGTGAAGCTAAGGAATCTCAACATAACACCCAGTGGTGATGAACGCATGGTTGTAACTGCTAGAAAATATGATGAGTTGCCATGATGATCACGAGAGGACTCAACATGAGAAGGTGATGCAAAACAAAGAAAAGTAGAGATATGCTTGAGGGAACAAGAGGGCAGAAAGGTGGAGTGGCAGTGAACAACCCAGTGAGAAGAACCATGACACTGTGAAGAGCATGGAGAGGCATTGCGCATGGAGGAAGAAGAAGGTGCACATATAGTATAAATATGTAGAACATAGAAGACATGAGGGTTGTTTTTGTGAGTGATGCATTCATTTAGAAGCATGATGTGCATGAGTTGAAGCACAAAAGAAGAAAATAACAGATATGCATATCTGAGAAAAGAAGAGAAATCCAAGGTGTGCATGCAGAGACAGAGAAGAAGATAAGAAAGATCAAAAGGATGCAAGCAGGAAGACACTGATGCAGGCAGAACAAGTCAGTTTAGCATAACAATGATGAGACTGGTAAGCCATTGATGAACATTATATCACTGTAATAAGTTTCTGTAGCAAAGATTTATATTTCAGGGTGGTTGGGAGGTTCTAGGGAGGACTATTGTCCTCAGAGGTTCAAGTGGGTGCTTGAACATAGGGAGTTGTATCTTCCATCTGGTTGCAGCCAGAAAAACTAGGGTGGTAAGGTGGTGCAAGGTAGAAAATTGGTTCTCTGTTATACAGGTTGGTGCCTGTGTGACTGGAAGTTGGTGCTTCCATCCAGTTGGTGTTGGAACACTTAGGGATTTGTTGCTTCCTTCTAGTGGGTACTAGAGAAACCAGGGAGTAGGTGCTTCCTTCTAGTGAGTGCTAGAGAAACCAGGGAGTTGGTGCTTCCTTCTAGTAGGTGCTAGAGAAAATAGAGAGTTGGTGCTCTCAGCAAGTTGCATCTTGCAAAATAGAGGTTGTAGCCTCACAATGAGTTGGAGCTCATATGTATTATAATGCATAGAATGTAAAGATTACTTATCATATAAAGAAGAAGAGGTTTTTACCCTTTACGGGTTTCCTCAGGAAATATCTGTCTCTATGTATTTCATGTGTGTGAATGATGTTGAATGTTCTATTGCTTACTTCCCTGCATTATTGTGATTGTCATGAAGTGCTCTGTAAAGAGTTTAAAATGAGCATAATTTTTTAAGCTCGGTAACAATTGATTCACACCCCCCCCCCCTCTCAGTTGTTCAACAATTGGAATCAT
>JASDQU010501412.1:165334-178838 GCA_032191745.1 Picea mariana | reverse complement strand
ATATATGCTACCAAATACAATCTTATTGTTCGTTCTTTTTAACATGTGCTTCTAAATTTAAGTTAGCATTCTTTTTATAGTTTCGAATATGCTACCAAATACAATATTATTGTTCGTTGTATTTAACATATATTTCTGAATTTAAGCTAGCATTCTTTTTATAGTTGTGAGTAGTGCTCTGTATATAGAATCTTAGAATCTGTAGTGGGGATTGCAAATGGACATTTGTTCTCATATGCAACTATTCTTAGTCGCCTACTCTGATTGCATGTCAGGGAATTATTATATATATAGTAGTTCCCAAAAACGAAAAGTGGACCTTCATAAACTTTGGGTAAATGACGGAAGGGATCCGCATGGCCTGGGAGATAGAATTCAAAACAAATAAAATAAAAAAATTCCCTCAGACGTTACCATATTCATTGATTATTAATCGAAACCGTCCTGTTCTAGTGCACCATTCTAGCAGCTCAACTCCTTCCGTTGGATCTTGTCCAGACTCTTCTCCTTTATATAAAAATAGTCTCGTGGCTCAGGGAAGTTTGTTGGGTAGTTTCTTCACCTGATAATCCATTGCTCAAAGGCATTACGCTGCATTTTTTTTATATAGCCGTCATTACGCCGCAAAAAGGGTGTGAGGCGAATGGTGACCTTGGGTGGATTCCTGGTTCATGAGTTTATTATTGTTTTTAAATTATGCTCACTGTTGAGCGCGGAACCTTGGTTCTCAATGGGAAATTCCTGTGTATTGTACCGAATCCTAACCTATCTGATTCAACTGAAATCGTTGGGAGGTATATATATATATATATCTTCATGCAAACTTGTATTTCTTATATGGGCAATACCTCCCTGTACAGGATGGAAACTTGTTGCACCAGTGAGCTTTCCTGAACCATTTCTGGAATTAAATTTCCAAATTTGTTGGGAGAGTGTGTTGGTATTAAATTTCCAATAGCTCCCTACTGGGCTCTCCCTTGGCGCCCGGAGTATTCAAGTATTGTCGATGACTGCTCTCTCTTTTTTCCAGGGATACTCAAAGATAAGGTTTCGAAATTTATGACTCTGCCCAGACGCTTGATTGTTGTCTAATTTTGATGTGATTGCAGTGGGGATAAATTAATTACGTAAACAATTTGGAAGAATATCTTCTTAAAACAATTGTTACTATTTCTTAAGAAAAAATACATTATCCTTGCATCATTGATTATATATTATGAGGAATGATATGCAGATTACATAATTTCAATAACACTAGCTCCTTTAATAATACATTACCTTTTATGTGTGGGAATTCGTGAGATTAGATATCATGGATTGGTTGTTTAGTTCCTTATCTTAACTGTTGGAGAACTCGTGCTTGTAAATGGACTTATATAACCATTATAGAACAAGCAAGGGAAACATTAAGAGCATATATTACAGAATATTTTATTATACCATGATGCTATGTTTATTGACATCATATATATAGTGTGAATTATGTAAAAACTCCTCCCAATGTGTAGCAAGGGAAACGTTAAGGGCATATATTACACAATATTTTATTATACCATGATGCTATGTTTATTGACATCATATACATAGTGTGAATTATGTAAAAACTCCTCCCAATGTGTACATTGTTTAAGAGGATCATCTTGACTTATCACTACATATATTAAAGTTGGGATATCATAAGTTTGTATGGAATGAAATATAATATTACCTTTCAAAAGAGGCTAATTATATTCTTTTAGTTTATCATATAAATAGTGAGAAGAATAAATTATAATAAGTGAATTTTTCATTATTATAATTATTGGACATATTAAACATATGGATATAAGTGTAAATCTCTAGATATGGTTCATGTTAATTAGAATTATAGGAACTTGAGGTGTAGTTAGTAAGTTTAAATAATCTGATTATATTTTTTCGATGCACTAGAATTGAATTTATTATAACATTGGTAGAATTACTTATAATGCACAGTAATGGAAAAACTATAGTACTAGTGATGAAGGATTTGATTTATAGGTTGCGAAATTGTCCTTGTTATATGAGAATTGATTATGGGTTATAAATTTTAATTATGATGGCTATGTTTCAATTTGAAGTTTATTGATCTCCCTAATTTAGTTTTTCATACCAGCATGGCGTTACAGATAATTAGATCATACTGTATTAAATTGTTCGATTCTTGAGCAAGAGATTTATTTCTAAATTATTGATGTTGAAATTCTAGGATTGATGGTTATACTAGGATTGGATAAGGGAATTAGATACCTCCATGTTCCTTAGAATAGTCACCAGTCCTGAGACCTTAAATGGTCAAAATCAATCAGATGAATCATGGACTTCAGTGTTAATTATGTGTCTTGGAGGTCCTAACCATGAAGGATGGGTTGGGTGGGTAGTTTCTTTATATTATCTTTATGTGATGAGTTGATTGAATAAAAGTAATGATGTTTTTAGTTGATTGTCATTGATTGATTGTGTGTCATTTAATGTATGTTGTGATGCATGTCACTTGTCTTAACAATTGTTTTAAAATATATATATACATACCTCCTTGTACTCACTAGTCGTTGTAGTAACGGTGGGTTTGTTACATATGGTATCATAGAGGGTTCAACCCTGTGAATTTGGACCACTGCTCCTTCCCCTATGTTAAAATTATGACTTATATATTATCGCTAATTAAAATTTGAAATTTGTCCATGCAATAATCATGGTTAGAGGACATCGTAGAGGTAGACGACATGGTGTTAGGGGAAGAGGTGCGACGCCTGCAATAGAATCCACGCAAGAGAGGTATAACCCCCAAGGAGAAGAACAAGTCATTGGGTAGGAGCAGGTTGTTGTGGGGGATGTGACTGGTTTGATGAGGTCCTTTCAGAGGATGTCAGAGGCCCTAATTGACTGACTAGATAGAGATGAGACCAGGGTGCATGTACCCAATGAGAGTTCATAGCACGCTCCAAATGGAAGTGGTAGAATTCACAGAGAATTCAAGAAGGTGAATTTTCCCGAGTTCATGGGTGCCATGGATGGCTCAATCATCGAGGCATGGTTGGAGAACATGGCGATGTTCTTTACACTTCGTGACTACACCTCCAACATGAAAGTCCGCATGGTGGTATTTCAGCTGAAGGGGAGTGTCCTTCTATGGTGGAAGACACTCCTACCTCAACTAAACATGGCCATCAAAGATGTGTCATGGGAATTGTTCAAGGAGAGGTTCTGGGAGAGGTAGTTTCAGAGGAACTCATTGAGCGCCAGCTCAATGATTTCAATGCGTTACGACAGCGTGGTCGTATGGTGTCGGAGTATGAGGCCAGATTTATGGAGCTACTTCGGTATGCTCCACATATGAACACAGAGAAGCTAAAGGTCAACAAGTTTGTGTTCAGACTTAAATTCAACATTCGTGCGAAGGTGAGGATATTAATGCCTTAGACATTGCACGATGCAGTCCAGAAGGCCCTCATAGCCGAGGAAGATCTGACCAGCGGGGCTTAGGGATGGACTCCTGCAAGATCGACTAGACAGACGACCTAAGGAGTGTAGCAGCATCGGACACCAGCTAGACAGACATCAGGGTATTGAGATACGTCTAGAGGACTCATGTTCACGACACCACAATGATCGAATCATCAGTAGAGGACAACCTACAAGGGACCCCCACATCAGAAACAACATCTCCCACAACAACAACAGTTTAGGTTTGTTCAACAGAACAGACCAGGATCTCAGACTGGTAGGCCAACAACTTCTACTTCGGGGACTCTTACACATCAAAATTACTCACTTCGATGAAGACCTATTGTCGTCATTACAAGTGTCGCAAGTGTTGCATCTTGGCCGCAAGTGTCGCAAGTGTCACAAACATCATACTTCCATCTGGCCTATGTCGTGTCTCTAACGATATCACAGGGACACTTAAGACACCTTCAAAGACTAGTTTAAGAAGGAGAAATCATCTTATAAGAAGTACACAACTTTTACCACTGAAAAGACCACTTAAAAATGATTTTTGAAGGGAAACGCTCCCCTACCCACTGTTAGGGAGTGCCAACGCTCCCTATCCCTCTTTGGGGGAGCATTGCAACACTCTGGACACCATTCTGGGGTAGCGTTGGGATTTTCTAAAGGAATTTTGGGCAACTCTCCCCTACCCATTGTCAAGGAGTGCTAACTCTCACTAGCCTTCTTTGGGGGAGCGTTGCAATGCTCTGTGCACCCTTTTGGGGGAGTGTTGGCCTGTTTGAGAAAATTTTGGGCTGTTGAGGAGAATCAGGGAAAGATCCCCCTTATCTTGGAAATCAGTTGGATTTGAATCTAAGGTCAAGGATACATCTTAGGGAGGATCCATAACTGAAGGAGAAAGATCCTCAACCTATCCCAAGAATCTCTAAGGTGGTTGGGCCTCTCCAAGCCTATATAAGGAGGCCTCCTCATGGTGAAAGGGGGAGAGATTGAAGGCATCAAACTTATGATCTCATAAGGGAGATATCATTGAAGCATCATCATCTTATGTGTGGATTATTTGAGCAAAGGGTTGGACAAAGAGAGCTTGGTGAAGTTGTTGCATCTACATCTATGGTTGTAAGAACTTTGCTTTGTTTTCATTAATATAAATATGTGTTTGGCCTGTTTCCTTTAAGTTTGTGTATGTTTCATGAACTTGTTTCTTTTGATAGATATATTATGAAGCTAATCATGGTAGAGTAGGAAGTATGTTTCGTTGTTGTTGCTAATTGTATTGCAGGACCTTCTGAATAACTTGGAGATCAAGATCAACCTCAATTGAGCAAGGAAAAATGTTAGTAAAGGCATTTATCCTTCTTCCTTCTTCTTCTTTGAATAGTTTAGCTTCATGAAAAGGAATGTCAGTTTCCACATTAGCACTTTTCTGTCTTGTTCATAGGGGTAAGTATCCAAGATGAAATCCACTTGTCTGTAGGGGGATTCCTCTGTAACACGGACCAGGAGTACTGGACCGAAGACTGTATGTTGGACACGTGGAGCACCACATTACCAACAAGACTGTCTGATTGAGAAGGTCAGAACAGTCAGATCAACAAGACACACTACAGTTGGAGATTTGGGAAAGTCCCACAGGATTCATACAACGGTGAATATCTGCCAGGCCAAGCACCAGCCCACTGTGCTCGATACGTCAGGTACAATCATCAACCAAAATTTTAGTATTTTGATAGATCCAGGTGCTACAGAGAGATTTACTTCTAGTGCAACGTTGAAAATAATTAAGGTAAGGACATTCAAGTAAGATGAGTTTAGATATGTAGAAATGGATTTGGGTGCCAAACATAAGGTTGGAGGAAGGGTTACAAACTGTATCATTAACTTGGGATATTTTGTAATGAATTCCAACCTATATGTCACGATCTTAGGATCTTATGAAATAGTGATCAGTATGGACTGGTTAGAATTGCATGATGTGATACTCAACTGTAAGACAAAACGATTAAGTTTGACCAATGATAAGGGACAGAGAAGAGTGATTGTAGAAAGAAACCATGGAGTGTCCTTGATGTTCATATATTCCCTACAACTATAGAAGAGCATGTGCAAGGGATGTAATTTATATGCAATCTTAGAAATAAATGAAAAGGGAGAGGAGGAAGGATTAGAAAACCTTCTGGTAGTATGATATTTTGTTGACTTGTTTCCAGAATAGTTACTAGGTTTGTCGCCCGAAAGAGAGTTGGATTTTACAATCGAATTCAAACCTGGAACTGAATCGATACCAAGAATGCATTATCGGATGTCAATGCCTGAGTTACAAGAGTTGAAAAGGAAATTGAAGGAGTTGTTGGACTTTGGACTTACACGTTCAAGTGTGTCCCCTTCGGGTGTGCCTGTTATTTTCATAAGAAAGAAGGATGGATCATGGAGACTTTGTATTGACTACCATCAATTGAACAAATCGACAATCAAGAACCAATATTCGTTGCCCATAATAGATGATTTTTTTTATCAAATGAAAGGAGAGATGGTGTTTTCAAAGATTGAATTGAGATCAGGATATCACTAGTGACGAATTAAGGAGAAATTTATTCCTAAAACCACATTTAATATGATGTTCAGACACTATAAGTTTACAGTTCTACCGTTCAGAATTACAAACGCCCCAGGGGTATTCATGAGTTTGATGAATGGGGTGTTCCACAAATAAGTGGAAAAGTTTGTTCAAGTATTACTTGATGACATACTGATATATTCTCAGATGACATAAGAGCATGACGAACATTTAAGCCTAGTACTACAATGTTTACGAGAAAAAAAATTATACGGGAAACTGTCAAAATGTTCTTTTTACCAATCGAAGATTCATTACTTGGGGAATGTTATATCTAGTGAAGGTATAGTTATGGATCTAGTGAAATTAGAGGCTATTATGGAATTGCCTGCGCTAAAAAATGTACAAGAAGTACGCAACTTTATGGGTTTATCAGAATATTACCGATGATTCATCGAAGGTTTTCCGAAGATAGAAAATCCGATCACATAATTGCAAAAGAAAAATAAGAAGTTTGTATGGACTGAGAAATTCGCAGAAGAATTTCAAAGACTCAAGGAGTTATTGACGACAACACCGATACTCAAATTCCTCAACATGGACAAGGAATTCTCAATATGCACGGACACATCCAAGGAACGTTTAGGTGGAGTTTTGATGCAAGACGGTCGAGTGATCGCTTACATTTCAAGGAAATTGAGAAGGCATGAGGAGAAATACGCAACGTATGACTTGGAGTTATTGGCCATTTTATATGCCTTGATAGTTTGGAGACAATAACTGATTAGAAGGAAATTCGAATTAAAGACAGATCATTGTGGATTGCAGCACATATTTATGCAGAGTGACTTGAACGCATGACAGAGGCGTTGGTCAAAACTACTTAGTGAATACGAATTCAAGATTACTTACATAAAGGTTATGATGAACAGAGCGGTCGATGCATTGATATAGAGACCATGCATATTCTCAGTGATACCTCTTCAGATGAATCTTCAAGAAAAGATTCTAACTATACAGATCAACGATGACTAGTACAAAGACGTTAAGGAAAATACTGGACAAGACACCACAATGGTCCCAAGGTTTGAAGGATATACTTTGGAAAATGACGAACTGTTGAGGTATAACAACAAAATTTACATACTTCCTAATGAAGAATTAAGAAATTTGATCTTAAGTGAAGTGCATCGCGCAATGTACATGGCTCATCCAAGAGTCACGAAGATGAAGGAAGACCTTAAACCTTTATTCTTCTGGAAAGGAATGAAATCCGACATAGTTAGTTACATGGCGATATGCCTAGAATGTCAGCAAGTGAAAGTTGAACATAGACATCCGGCAGGGTTACTACAGCCACACGTTATTCCAGAATTGAAATGGGAGGTCATTTCGATGGACTTTATAGTTCGATTGCCATTGATGATAAGGAGACACGACTCGATTTTTGTGGTAGTTGACACTCTGACGAAGAGTGCACATTTTATTCTTGTACGTACGATGTATCAGGTGATAGACATAGCTAGAGTTTTTGTCAACAATATTGTAAGGTTACATGGTGTGCCAAGAAGGATCATATCCGATCGAGGATCATTATTTATAGGATGATTTTGGAATAGTTTCCAAGAGGCTTTTGGAACACAACTGAACTTTAGTACAACATATCATCATGAGACAGACAGGAAAACAGAAAGAATGAAAAAAAAATTGGAAGATGTGTTGTGTATGTATGTAATTGACCAACATAAAAATTGGGAAGAATTCTTGCCCCTGGTAGAGTTTGCATACAAAACAACTATCAAAGTACCATTAAGATGGCATTGTTTGAGTTTATTTATGGGCAACCGTGTCGGACGTCGTTGAGCTGGGATAGACTTGAGGATAGGATCCTAGTGGGATCGGAAGTGATCCAAGAAATATAAGAACAAATGCAAACGATAAGACAAAGGATTAAAGAAGCACAGGATCATCAAAAGAGTTATGTTGATGCACATCATATTGACCGCAGTTATGAAGTTGGCGACTGAGTTTTCTTGTGGGTGAAACCGCACAAGAGTTCGATCAAGTTTGGAAAGGGTGATAAACTCTCTCCTAGGTTTTTGGGACCTTTCGAAGTTGTGGAAAAGAAAGGACCAATGGCATATCGACTAGCCTTGCCTGATTATTTGAGGCATATGCACGATGTTTTTCATGTATCTATTTTGAGACATTATAATAGTGATCCTACACATGTGATTGAAATGATTTCTTTGTAGGTGTCGGACGAGGGTGCACTCACGGCAGAGCCAATCTGCATTCTAGACCATCGCATTAGACAGCTACGGTGTCAAATAGTCGAGCAGGTCAAGGTCCAATGGGAAAATTATAGTCTGCACTCGACTACATGGGAGGACACATATGATATGCGTCAATAGTTTCCTTACTTATTTGATATATTAGACATATAAATATTGTCAAATACTTTTATTACTTCATTTTATATACTATATAACTTTGGGACGAAGTTTAAAACAAGAGGGGGTGTATGTAACATCCTGCTCTTGCGAGCACATGTTATCGACTTATTCTTTGAGGACAATTGTGTGCAAGTGATCCGGTTATAGTACATGGTTATTTGTTTCGCTTATGTATTTTTATGATGATTTTGATGGTTGTGATTTAATGTTATTTGATATATATGTATTAACAGATGCTATTGATGAGTTTTCCCTCACTGTGCAGGACACTTGACATATTATGTATGTCGATGGTATCAATGGACCTCCTTAGACTCTGGGTTGAGTCAAGGAGTGGATTGTGTTTAGTTTGAGTATTTAATTTTATGCATATGTGAGCATGAGAGTTTTTCTTGTTAACTCTCATGGACCTAGGAACATGAGAGAAATTACAGAAATATGTTTAGTTTGAGTATTTTAATTTTATGGTTACCTTTCATTAGATGGCTCAGATCTATACATCCCTAAGAATGGAAAGAATATTATTGTACCAAGGGAAGGAAGGATTTCGGCCTATATTGAAAGTGTTCCACAACCTAATGTGAATTTTGTCGAGGAAGACATGGGTGTATATTCAATCTTTGATGATGAAGATGCCTTGCACCTTCAACTAACTAATTATGATGACAGTATGTTGTGCATGCATTTTTATCGCTCATGTTCAAATGAAGGTAATGGATTTGGCATCATTTTGTACTCACTTAGAGGAAAAATTGACTATTTCTCTTATAGATTAGAGTTTTCCTATACAAATAATATTGTTGATTTTGAAGCCTTATTTTTAGGCATTGATAATGCTTATAACCTTGGAAGTGGTCATGTTACAGATTTTGGTGATTCGTAACTTGTTGTAAATTTAGTCAGGAAAATTTACAATCCTAACAACAAGTTATTAAAGCGATACACTCATGTTGTGTGGGCATTAATCTCAAATATATTGTCTTTCGACATCACTCATATAAAAAGAGAAATGAATTCCATGGCTGACAGGTTAGTTGTTTTTGCAGCTTCTCCCACAAGACAAATTTTACCACAGAGGCCAGATTGTACATTTTTGTCTCTTTATCGGCCTCGTCTCCTCGATAACATAGATTCATGGCAAGTTTTTGCAAATGATGAAGGAATTTGATCCTTCTTACAGAATGAACCCTATAAGCCTAAAGAAATCATTTCCCTTGAAAATGACAAATTTCCCAAAGTATTGACTCCTCTTGAGAGTTCATTGTCGACGAATGATGTAGGAAATAAAGAAATCAATAAAGAAGAGGAGTATAAAATAAAAGTTGGGGATACCATACCTTTGAACATTGGAACTCCTACGTCTCCAAATATCATTAAGATAGGTGCTCAATGTTCTGATGAAAAAAAAAAAAATTATGGACATCTTCCATGATTTTTTTGATGTTTTTCCTGGTCATATGAGGATCTATGTGGTTTCGATCCGAATCTTATACATCATGCCATTCCCATAAAGGAAGGGGGAAAACCAGTTAGGAAAAAATAGATACCTATCAATCTGGCACTTGAGGCTATAATCGGAAAGGAATTAGAAAAACTCTTAAATGCTCATATAATCTTTCCATTTAAGTATTCCGAGTGGATTTCAAATCTTGTTCATGTTCGAAAAAAAATAGGTTAGATTAGAATTTGTGTTGATTTTTGTTCTTTAAATAGAGCAAGTGTTAAAGATAATTTTCCACTTCCTAACATGGAAATGATATTACAGCAAGTTGCAGGATCCGAGATGATGTCCTTACTTGAAAGGTTTTCTGGATATAATCAAATCAAGGTTAAAAGGATTGATAAATATAAAAAACGTTTACAACTCATTGGGGCACCTTTACTTACGAACACATGCCTTTTGGCTTATCTAATGTAGGTGATACCTATCAGAGAGCTATGCAGATAGGTTTTGATGATCTTATCAGCAAAATTTTTCAAGTTTATCTTGATGATTTAACAGTATACTCCAAAACCTTATCATATCATTTTGGTCATCTTCGAAAGGTCTTTATGCGATGTAGAAAATTTGGTGTTTCTTTGAATCGTTTGAAATCCATTTTCGGTGTCACTCAAGGTAAACTTCTCAGTCATATTTTTTTTTATTCATGAATAAGCATTGATCCTCAGAGGATTGTCTCTATCTTAAATCTTCCTACCCCTATATCTAAGAAAGAAATTCAAGCTTTTATGGGCACTATTAATTTTGTCTGGAGGTTTGTTCTTGATTTTGATTTCATTGTTAAACCAATCCATAATCTACTTAAGCAATATTGTTCTTTCTCTTTTACATATGATATCAACAATGATTTCGTAAATATTAAGAAATCAATCATTTCTGCACCGATTCTGTCGAAAATGAACTTTGAAAAAGTCTTTGTCATATATGCAAACTCTAGAGAAGAAGCAATTTATGATCTCCTCTTATAGAACAATGACCAGAATAACACAAAATTTGTAGCTTACATGAATTAAAGCTTGTCAGATTACGAAATTAAGTATTCTTATATTGAGAAGCATCATTTTTCTCTTGTTAAAGCTATAGAAAAATTTCTCCATTTCATCCTAGGAAAGCATACGCAGGTAAAGGTCCATTTGCCTACTACCAATTTTTTTCTTTCGCAGACATATCTTTTAGGAAAGCTTGCAGATTGGCTCACAAAAATCCAGGAACATGATTTAACAATCATGACTTCCAAAACGATCAAGGGACGAGACTTATCCCTTCACTTAGCTTAGCATCTTGAACCAAGTGAATTTTTTTAAGATGAAGACAGTCCACTCTCAACATTGTTTCATATCAAAAATAAAAATCTTACTCTCACTGAACACCCTTGGTATAAATATATCATTCATTACTTTCAATATCAAAGGTGTCTAGATCACTTGAATCATCATCAAAGGTGTCTAGTACCTCATTCTAGGAGATTCTCTATTTAGAAGATATGTTGATGGATTGTTTCTACGATGCATAGATAATGATGCAGCTCAAAGAATATTAAATGAAATTCACGGATCAACAACATCTATTATTCACATTGGTGGTCACTTTTCTGCCAAAGCCACCGCTTTTAAAATCATTAGAACTGGTTACTACTGGCCATTCATTTTTCGAGATTGTTATCAATTTGTAAGAGCCTATGATAAATGCCAAAAGTTTGTTGGTAAAGAACATCTCTATGTTATGCCTTTGTAGCATGTCCTTCCATATTTTCCCTTTTCCAAGTGGGGTTTATATTTGGTTGGTCCTATTGATCCGCCATATTCTGAAGTTCATATTTTTATATTGACAACTACATATTATTTCACAAAATGGGATGAAGTTGTCCCTCTTAAACATGCTCAAGATGAACAGGTGATTTCCTTTTTAGAATCCATTATCTTCTCTACATTTGGTCTTCCCTTGGAAGTTATTTTAGATAAGTTCCTTACTAATATTGTTTTCAAACATTTCACTTCATCCACCTATTACCCTTAGGTAAATGGGCAAGTTGAGTCAACTAACACAAATTTGGTCAAAATTATGAAAAGAATCATAGAAGACAAACCTCGCCAGTGGTACACACTTCTCACTTATGCGCTCTGGGAAGATCATACCACCACTAAGGCTAGTACATGATTTACCCCCTTTTAGTTATTGTATGGTCAAGAGGTTATTATGCCAATTGAACTGGAGCTTACTTATTTACGTTTGGCATTACAAACCAAAGAATTTAATTCCACTAAGATTTCTTAGAGAATGAATTCCCTACTTTCTTTGGAAGAACAAAGGGGTCATGCCCTACAAAATTTGAAAATAAGACAACAAAAAATAAAGAAATATTTCAATAAAAGAGATAAATATGCTAATTTTAAATTTGATGAAAAGGTGCTACTCTGGGATTCTACCCATGTTGAAAGAGGAAGGCATACTAAGTTCCAAAAAATGTGGCTAGGTCCATTTAACATCGCTTATGTCCTTGGCACCAATTCATGTCTGTTGAAGGACATGGATGAGTGATTATTCTCTTATAGTATGAATAGTTCGCATCTAAAACACTATGTTGAACCCACTTGATTGTTGATTGTATATTTTGTAAGTATTTTATTTTTGCACATTTTTGCCTCGTTTTTGCTTCATTATAGTTGTTGTTTTGTTTATCATTTTTTGTTCTATTCTTGATTTCATAACCTTTTTGAGGTGAAGTAAATTGGATCAGTTATGTCATTATTCAATATCTGTAAATATTGTTGGTCAGTAATGAAATTTGATACACAATTGAGATATTATGGTCCTCTTTTCTGTAAATACTGATAAACTATACCTTCGGTTTCATTTTTGTTGTGGTCTAGATGGTTTTGACCCTCCCTTTTTTCTCCTTTCCCTTTCTTCCTTCAGTTTATATTTTATAAGACCATATCAAATGATTATATGAAACTTGAAGCAAACATGAATTCTCAATAAAGATTATTTCAGACACATACTATGGTTTTCACGATTGTTATGCAAACAGGACTAAACCCCCTCATACATCCCACTTTCCATAAGTCATTCCATGAATTCCCATTCCATACATCATTTAAATTTCATTTTATTTCCCCCTTTTGTATAGCTTTGTTCTTGGATATTATTATCGTCTCTTATTATGCACCTTGTCGATTTCATTCAAAACCAGATTTTTGAGTTCTAAATATGATATAAGTAGATTTCTCTGTGGACTCTCCAGTTGTGGACGCATAAAAGCGCAATGTGAATCCTATCTGTAAAGAATTGCAATACATTATACTTATACTATATGTTATTAATAACAAATCAGTGGGGCCCCTTAGGAGAAAAGCATAATAATTTGATTCCCTCCTAGACAATATGAATTTCACAAAAATTTTGTGTATGATTGAAATTTGATGTTATCGCATGCAAAAAATGGATCCACAATGGTAATTGAAGATAAATCCATCCTCATATTTCATTTTAAATGTTCTTTTATCCATAAAAAAAAGT
>JASDQU010501412.1:134716-158918 GCA_032191745.1 Picea mariana | reverse complement strand
CTCTGACCTCCTTCAGTCCCCATGTGTATGCGCTCTGTATCACTGCAGCCTGCATATGTACACGCTTTGTCCCACTGTTGCTCGTGTACTCCTTTAGAAACTAGGGTTTCTAAACTTTCGAAACTTTCATAGTCAATATTTCATACTTACGAAAAACTTTGATGCGTCCATGAGATCCTCTAGTCAATCTCTCACATAGAATAGATCTTCAATATATGCCCAAGAAATATATCTTTACAAGAGACCCTTGCCTCTTATTTATACTCTCCAAGTAGCTTCCTTAGAAGCCTATTCTTGGCCACTTTGTCCACATATCCAGTTTGTCCACATATTCACCTATGTCCAACTTTGTCCAATTGGCCACTTGTACATATATCCAATAGCCACTTGACAACTTAACCCACTTTCCTCATTTTAGGTTTAACCCTCTTACAACCACTTTCCATAATTAGAAAGTTCTTCATTTACTTTATTATTTAAATAATCCTCTTTGACTTTATCACTTCACTTTATTATTTAAATAATTTATTATTTGTAAGAACTTTGACTTCTTTGACCTTTTGGGGCTTCTAGCCATCATATGAGGGTCCTCCAACTTCATAAGGCCATAAATCTCAAACCATGAGGAGTTATGTGACTTTCCACATACCACCGAAAATGGCATGACATGTACTATCCATCTAGGATAGTTTTACTGACAAATTCATTGATCTTCATCTCATTATTCCATAATTAAGCATGGGTTCTCTAACCATACTTCTAGGATAAATCAACCACAAAGCATATTCCCATGAGGGATTTCACCATACGGGGACCACTTTGGAGTTCACCATTTGTACTTCCTATCAACCATGACAAGAAAATAATGAATCATATTTACATCAATCCAACTGGAATAACCCATGACAATACATCACTATGACATTGTCCCTTTGTCATTGATTCCATGCATGATCACATGATCTAACGATCAATACATGAATGCATCAAACCATCAATGACAACACATCGATCCATCTTCATCTATGCAACACATTGATCAATCCATTGACAATACATACTTCATTGATCCTTTGACATCAATCCTTTGATTTGACATCAATCCTTTGATTTGACATCAATCCTTTGACCTTTGACATCAATCCTTTGGCATCAATGACAACATGATCCAACAATTTCAAATGAGGATTATAGGTAGAATTGATGAGATTAGCAGTTATATGAAAGTGATTATATGAGTATATAAGATGTATTTGGGGTTAAATATTTTTTTTGTATTTAGAACAGTACTCATACTTTCCCTATCATGAATCCATTTTTCATTCATTACAAATCCTATCATATCCCATATGTCATTATATCTCCCTGTTATAAATAGTATTATGGATCGAGCTGGAAAAATGCCTATGGTTGTTATATGCATAATGATGAATTGTTTGCATGTAATCTAATGCATGAAATGAAGAGAGCCAATATTTCAATTTTATCTTTAGGCATAGTATTTGATGCTTGATTAGTTATTTCGATTCATATTCTGATTTGAATTTTCTTTGGATATGAGTTTTTTTAGTAGAGGTAGCCATGGAATAAGAGGAAACATGGGAAGAAATCATTTTTGGCAAAGAGGCCATACGATACCTAGGGTTTTTACTCATTTTGATGCTGACCTGCAAGAATTAAATCAATTGTTTCAAGTTGGGTTCTTCAACCTAGTTGGTCAAGGAGTGCTACAACCTCATCCTAGACCATAGAGACCCACTTTCCAACCTCGTCAGAGTTTTTCAAATGTTCATGTACCTACTCATGTTTCTCTCCAACCAAAAGTCCCCATAAATGATGGGTGGCAAGAAATTGTTCACCAGCCTGCAATTCATCCTAATGACAAGCCCATTGTTTCATTGCCACTTCCTCCACCACCTCCATTAAAAAAACATGCCCATCAAATTGACCATGTCATTTCCCCTGTTCAGTCTTTGCATGCCAATAAGAGATCAAATATTTCCATCCATGAGATTTTGATAGTTAAAGGAAAAAAAGTCAATTAAAATTTAGCTAAAAAAGTAGTTGCAACTACCACAACTTCTTTTGAAAGAGATAAAATCTCATCATGAGGAGGGACAAAGGGAGAGCAAGGAAATAATTTTCTGATATAAGGGTCATATTGAAGGTAGCAGGATTCAAAGATTGAGTCATATACTTCAGCATCTTGTTATAGAAAGAGTAATTAAATGTTTCTTCTGTGGAAAAGATAAACCAAATATTTAGTCTGAGTCTTCTCTTGTTGTCAGAGTCATTTTGTATGGTTCCTGTCGGAGACCTCTAAATTTGACTTTGGTCCATACCCTCGTAGGGGTTTGAAAAGAGGATTATTATTGTATCACAGAATGAAATAAATAAATAAATTATTTTATTGGTTTTGTCTCACTTGTGTATTTTTTTGATATTTTTTCAAATTGGTATTTCATTTGTTTCTTTTTCTTAAACATCATACATATACATTTTATATTTTTGTTTTTTACAAAGGTAATTATCATAAAAAAACAACATTGATTCCTTGTACTTATTTCTTGTGAATCAAATGATAATTTTGACTTAGGCTATAAACCATGGGTGACAATCCCAATTATCTTACCTTAGCCAAGTAAGATTCAAAAATGTTGGAGTGAGGTTCTTCATACCTTTTCCTCAACACCCATCCTTTGGAAACATAGGATAAATACATATCCATAAATTAAACTTTCAGAAATATTAATGAAATATTCCATTGACTTAAGCTCCCCCTTTTTCCTTTTCCATAGATTTTATCCCCCCTTCTCTTTTCATTTGAGTTGAGTCTATGTGCAGTGATGTGATTATATTAACAATCTCAAGGGTGATTACATTTACAATACATGTGCACTGGAGTTTTTCATATGGGCTCACCATCCTCAAAACACAAGGATATATACAAAGGCTCTATGGCCTCAAAACTGCGCGCTTAATCTGGTGTGTGCAAAACTATAGGATGTGCGCACTCTTCCTATGGTGTGTCATCCTCGCAAACTTACATAGGTGCACACTAGTCTATGAAATTTGAACATTCTTTCTTTGATGTGCAATCCTTGCACAATCACCAACTATGGAATGCGTGCACAAAATGGAATCCAAGACTTGATAGCAACAACTCACCAGCTTATGTAAATATATATACATTATATTTACACTTACAGTTGGGGTTCGGCCTAGGGGTATTACAAAGATGAACATTGGCATATGTCAATTTGACATAAGTCAAGCAAGATGCGTGATGATATGTCTTGTGTCTTATGTCTTATGTCTGATGATACATATAATGATTATTACAAGGGCCTAAGAGGCCTCCCAATACATTCCAACAACACCCTAGAAGAATGTCAGAATGTGACATATCCCTTGATGAATTTCGTAATGTGACAATGATTAAGGGGCATTGCAAGACAACATAACCCTTGATGAACATAGTAATATAACGCAGCCCATTATGAATGTTGCATCTCAACATAACCATTGAGAACATAACAATTCGACATAAGTCAACCAATATGAATGTTGCAAAACAACATAACCATTGATGAACATTGCAATCCAACATAACCCATGAAGAATGTCACATTGTGACAAAACCATTGATGAACATTACAATCCAACATAGCCCTTAAGGAACATTGCAATGCGACATAATTCAACCAAGATGAACGTCACAATTTGACATATGACAACCAATATGATGGTAGACATATTTAATTTCAACATAAGTCAACTAAGATGAATGTCAACATATGTCAATTCGACATAATTCAACCAAGATGATTGTAGTGATTCGACATATGTCAACCAATATAAACATCTCATAACCATTGAAAAGGTGGAAAATGTCACCTACAATGGTTTTGAATGTCACTATGTGACGTTCATGATTTGGATTTATGAGCGGAACGAAATGAATAACAAACTCAATACAATAACACAGAGATACGAAGAACAACAATAGATATCCAGTGAACAATAACTTCTATTGAATAAATAAAATAGGTTGAAACTTTAAAACTGCAGAACTGAAGACAACTTGCTCGAATGGTGGTAGTTATCTCTGAGAAGAGATGTGGTTGATATGCACATCCATCTAAGAAGAATGATCAAAATGAGGCTCCAAAGGCCTTTTTAACATTACTCATGAATTCCAAAACCCTAGACATCCAAAAACCTAACCCTAGGAGATGAAACGCCAAAACTTATGTGGGCCTCGATGGATAAGTTGGAACCTGAACTTCTCGGAGTCGTAATGTTTTCATACGACCTCCATTTTAGGCATGTGATATCTTGTTGGAAAGGTATTTTCGAGAACTACACATTATGTCATCAAACTCTGACTTCGTCTATAGTTTGACTATGGAAAGCCAAAAAAAAAACATTGTTTAGGGCCCCAAAACGACCCTGGAAGTACATAAAGATGTATTGACATGAAAACTTCCAAAATAAGTTAGTTGGAATAGGTGGGTGGCCACCAATATCCACCTGGATGTTGTGTAGGGATTAAGGATATCCCCAGAAGTGCAGAACCCACAATTACAAAGAAATGTAATCATTACAAAGAAACGTGTTGAACCAAAATTTTTCAAGATGAGCCAATTGGAATAGGTGGGTAGCCACCAATATCCACTTGGATCAGTCCTCCCCCCTTAGGAAGCAATGGTATCCATTTCATTGAGTTCCCCCATTAGGTGAGGAAATTTCTATTGAATTTGGCTCTGGGTGAGCCACTTTCCTTGGTGCAGGAATTTCCCTGCCTTGACAACCTGATAAAGTTGGATCCTCTGTTGGTGAGTGACCTTTACCTATGTGTCCACTATCTAATCAATGGATGCATGTTCCATGCAGTTAGGGTTGAGCTATGTTGGTGTCAATTGTTCTGCGATCTCCAAGGTGTCCAATAATGGTGTTAAATATGGTCGAAGGAGGTCCACATTGAAAATTGGGTGCAAGCCAAGGAAGGGGGGAGTGTTAAGCTCAAAATCATTTTCACCTGATCCATAGGATCTTTTAAATGACTATGGTTGAGTTTTAATTTTGCATGCGTTAATTAACCATTCGAGAAAACTTAGTGAAAGAATGAGGAAAGAAGAGGAATTATAATAGCCAAATACACATTTGCAGATCTGAAATGAAAGAATAAACAACAAACCATAACATGTAGATTGATAACGGAGTTCGGCACAACTTTGCCTACGTCTCCGGGCCTTTGTCTCTGTGGGGGAGGCTTCTTTATTTATGTTCAAATGCTCAAAAGTACATCGCTGCAATGCCAAATGGATACAAGACTGATCTGGTCATGTTTTTCTAGATCTCTAGAACCCTGCAAAGAAAACGGCACGCAAAACGGACGTCTCGAGCTCCCAGAAATGGTCCGACAGCGTTTCCACCTCAAAAGCTTCTCTGCATCAAACTGACTTTGGCTTGGCTTTTCTTCAGCATAACTCTACTCTGACTGCTCTCTAATGGCCTCAAAAAGGCCTGGTTTATATAGCCTTGAAGTTGGTTGCTCACCTCCAACTTCCTCCAAGAATTTGGCCTCCAAAAATGCCCAATATCCCCCAAAAATGGAGAGAATCCACTAAAAATAGGCATATTAATCATAAAAAAACCAAACTATAGGCATAAACCCACTTTATAACAAAATTGGGCCGCAGCCCCCGAACCCTGGGCGCGCGCACCTTTTTCTCAGTCATATTGACTCCATATGGCCACGTGCCATAGCGCTAGCTCCTTTCCATTGGCTCCAGCCCCGGTTCTGTTGGCAACCATAGGACCCGGGCCAAATAGTTAAGCCCCTCGTGCATTTTGGTAGGGATAAGCCCCTGGTTTTGTGGCAGCAGTTATGTATGGGCGTGGGGACCAAGGGCTAAGCCCTTACACCACTATTCCCGCCCACTCCCGGTTCCATGGCACGGTTCAGTGGTGTATGCCGAGGGCTGGGGCTAAGCCCCGGCCCTTTTTACCACCATACGAAACTCCAACCAAATTCAAATACCATTTGAACCGTTTAGTAAACAAGAACCATGCGTTGCTCACGTTGTTAGCCCGTTCTGCTAGTTCGTTGCCCGTACTGGAGGTCACGATTTCGACCCCCGGTGACATACCAAAAATTTTAACACATAACTAATAAACCAATGACGGGGTGCCACATGGCAACCCTTGAATGGGCCACATGGCACCTTACCAACCAACCAAAAACTGACACGCATCAAACTTTGATTGGCCCACGTGCCTGCCACATCAACTGCCGCGTCATCTGCTATACTGCCTGGTCAGCCTGCCCTGTAAGCCTGCCACGTCACTTGATGACGTCACCTGTGCCATGTGTCAACCTTTCAGTGGTGACACGTGTCACCTTCTGATACGTCCAACTGTATGCCAAACTGACCAAATCTGCTTGACACGTGTCACCTCTTGAGGCTGCCATGTGTCTTCATCTGAGGCTGCCACATGTCACCTGTACAGACCTGCCACGTGTCACACGTACGGACATGCCACGTTAGGGTCCATAAAGACTGTACGAACTGCACAGTCAGTAATTTTTTTGCCTGTTTGACTTTTCGGACAGAACGTGATATCTTCTCCATACAGAGCCCGTTTGACAAAGTAAATATACTACCAGAATCAGGAAGACGAGATGGACGCAATGGCATAGGTTTCGTCACATTCTGAGCACTCTCATTTTTGAGCATTTTTCAAGCCCTATCAGGCTTCTGGATCCAATTTCGGATCATCACCACAGCCTTGGTTATAGTTTAAGTCCCATAGCGAAGTGGATGGAGCTTTCGATGGAGCCCGTTAAGCCATTCTTTCTTCAAATGTAACCATACCTTGTCTCCCACCTGAAACTTGTGTGGTACCCAGTGTTGATCATGGCGTGACTTGTACTTAGCATTGGATTTTAGCAAAATCTCATGGACCTATTGACATATGTGTTGAATATGCTCAATGAATCTGGGGGAATTGTTTGCCTCAGATTGAACATAGGAATATTGTATCTGTGTGGTTGCAAGAGGTAGTGATAAATCAATGGGACCCAAGGGTTGGAATCCCAAGCCCACCTGAAATGGGCTATGGAGAGCCATGTTGTATTTTTGTTGAACATAGGTAAGAATCTCATCCCATGAATGTGGATTCTTATATTTATACATGTGCAGGATGTGAACAATCATCCAATTGATGACCTTTGTTTGGCCATTAGTTTGAGGGTGGAAGGCAGTGGATTTAGTGAGCTTGGTGTCCAAAAGTGACCAAGAGTCGACCAAAATGTGTTGATAAATATGTTGTCCTGATCATAGATGATGGTCTATGGTATCCCAAAATGGACCCACACACGTTCGAAGAAGAGCTTGGAAGTATCTACCACTATGATGCTCTTCTTGTAGGTTGTGAGAATGGCCTTTTTCGAAAACTGAACAACCACCACAAATACGTAATCATGGACTTGCTTGGTGAATGGAAGGCCAGACATGTAATCCATCGAGATGGATTCCCAAGGCCTCTCGAGAGTAGGAAGAGGGGTGTATAATCCTTGCTTCTTTATGGTTGTCTTGGAAATTGCACAAGCAGTGCAAGATCTTATATACTTACTGGCGTCCTGTCGAAGTTTTGGCCAATAAAAATGTTTTTGTAGAATGGTCACAGTTTTCTCCACACCAAAATGTCTTGCCATCCGACTGTAGTGAACCTCCCAAATCATATTTGCACGGTTTCTTGAAGAAACATAGAGGTGGCCCATATGGCATAACAATCCATCCTGAATGTGAAAATAGGTGACATTCATGCCTATACCCAATAGCTGATAGGTGGTGGTGAAGTCAGGATCTCGTTGATAAATTTGGGGCCACTCATATGCCTCATGCCCATAGGAATGGAGCACAGTAGTGAGTGCATCCACGAGAGGTCAAATAAGGATGTCAGGGACACAATTTGTGCTCCATGTCTTATACTTGATGTTGAGATGGAACTGTTGCAGGTATGTGGACCACTTTTGATGGCGGTCGTTTTGCAACTTCCCCTGTGTCTATATGAACTGCAGAGGCTTGTGATCAGTGTGGATGATTGTATCCTTGCCCATAATGTAATGTTTCCATTGATGGCATGCTTGCACAATGGAATGTTTATGTTTGGACAACATCGGGAAGACATTCTCTTAGATTAATAATTAGTAATATAAGTATTGATTATTAATTACTATATATAATAAGTAAATGATACTAATAAATAGTTATTGATTATCCAGGGGACACATCCTTTCATGGATGGCCACCATATTCTCTTTATATATGTTGTTATGGAATAATTCCCCTGTGGACAGGTGAATTTTCCCTTGGAGTACAGACCCCTCTACCAAGACGGAAAACTACCTTTTGACACTACCATTCCTATAGATTAATTATGTCCATCGAAAAAGAGAGAAGGATGGATGGTATGATGTACCTGACTTTCAAAGTTTGTCCAAGCTGCTCCAATCCATGAGTTTTGAATAGTACCTTCAATTAATCACAAGAGACAAAAAACTATCTCCTACTCTAATGCATTAGAAAAAATCGATCTATCTATGAATATTAAAACAAGCATAGACAAGTATATGTAAACACATAATAGAAGGAAATAGGCCAAGTATATTAAAATGAGAACCCAAAGAGAATACTTTCAAACATGGATTATGATGCAACACTTCTCCAATCTCTCCTCATCTAGACCCTTGCATGAACCCCAATATCATAAGTTTGATATCTATGTCAGTCTCCTTTAGAATCAAAGGTTTGAAACCTCTAATCTTCCTTTATTTTTCACCCTTGGAAAGGCCTCCTTTTATAGGCTTGGGAGGCTCAACCACCATGAGTATATTTTGGGATTATTTGAGGATATGACTCCTTTAGATTAGGATATGATCCTAGGATAGTGCCATAGGATAGAATTCGATCCAAACCAACCTGTTATGAGGAAAATTTCTTTATGTCTAGGGTGAACCACAACAAATAGGTATGACTGCAGAAATCAACTCAATTCCAACATATGCTATATAAACTGATGTGCAAAGAGATAATAAATAGGCCTACCTCGTCTAAACATTTGATGATGTCCATCGTTGATCACTTCGACCCAAATATTTATACCTGCAACAAGTTCTCAACAAAAAAGTAGAGAAATCATATAGTGATAATATAAAAGGTTATCACATTAGATAGCATAATCCAATAATAAACATAACAAACATGCCCATGGATAATAATCATATATTTTCATGATATCAATTGTACGAGAAATGAGTATTTCTATTAAGAAATGAGTATTTCTATTAAGAAATGATCAGCAGAAGTGAAAACATTATATACTTTCATGTCGGCATGTTTCGAAACCAAGAAACCAAGTTCCTTCCAGCTGGGCCTCCACCACTTCAATCCTCCACCGAAGGCAAGCTCATAGAAGGGAGACAATAAGGTTCTCCATCAATAAGGGAAGAGCCTGGGGGTTGAACACTGTGTTTAGACTTAAAGGACAAAGGGATGAAGACTCAATATGAGGTAATCATTTCTCCAGAGTAACTTTTCTCTCAAAGCTGAATTCTCTCCTCCTCTTTTCCATAGCTCAAAATTGGCTTCTTTATAGCCTTCAAAATGCAACTGAAGGGCCGAGTCGGAATGTTTCCAGTATATGGAAGGCCAAGGATCATATATCTTCTATCATGACATGGAAACCTGACATTTAATTTTGATTTTTTGGCACAAATCCTGATGTATGTGGGCTGTAGTGGATCATCCAACGTATACACTTGTTGTATAGCTTGCAAGGTGTGTACAAGTGGAAAAATATTTATTTTTGTCTCTGGATTTATCAATTAGGGAATGTAAGTCTGCATAGAAAGTAAGTCTCGTCAATATTACATAGGGTGAGGCAAATCTTTCTCTAACATATGCCCCCCTAATGTGTGAGGTCAGAGGAGTATCTGTGATGGTCGAAATACATTATAAATAACCCATAAGTGGAGTGGTAGAGAACCAATTAGATGAACTCAATTGCTCATTACATTCTGCACTGACTTTGCATACATGGCTGCCAAAAATTACACTACAAATCCATGTGAAAAATATACCAAATAAGTGTCTGTGGCCATGAATAGGAAAATACAAATGCAGTTACATGCCAATAGTTGTCATAGTCATGAACAAGGCCTATTAGAACCAATCTCAAAAACTAGTCTGAAGATATCTGTATACCATGGAGTACAATCTGATCTCCCATGATCACTGAACTCATATAGGTACTGGTCCAATGAAAAGGAAGAAACAACTCAGGAAAGTTGCGGCCACATAGTGATGTCTTCAAGTCTTCTACACAATCCGCCAAAGGTGAAAGTGTACATCATGTGAATAAAGGAGTTGAGGTATAACACAATGAGACATCGTTTGATTACCTGTCATTGATGTATACCGTTAACAATCACGAGACAACCTACCGATAATGAAAGTAGGTATCAATGCACTGAGTACATTCTTACAAGTGTGAATAGAGGAGTCAGTGTCGAACACCTGAACAATCCATCGATCAGGAGACATTGATGTATTCCCAACTGTTGATGGCAAGAGATCCTACCACTGATGACTACAAGCCTCAAGGTAGTCATAAGACTCTAGGTCTCATTTCCATAATAAATAAGTTGAAGTCGATGGAAAGAGACCTGCTAAAAGGAGAGCATTAAGGAATCCCTCATGAGTCAACATGAGGTACAAAGCAAGAGCTTCATGATTTGGTGGAAATCATACAAAGAACATGTTTATGAAGCAATGACCCTATGCATCTTTCGCGTGTGCCAAGTGCAAGAAGTACATGAAAAAGACCATTTGAATAACATCCAATGATGAAAACTGTTGACAAAGGCGAGGAAACCACCAATAAGGCTAATGGCATCCAAGACACTGCACAAATCCCAATGTGTGAATATATGATTTGTCGTTGAACACAAGGGAAACCACCCAGTCAATGACCAATGATGAAATGTCGACTGTTGTGTTCAAGGTTACCTACCAATGATGGAAGTAGGGCTAGGGTGCATGATAGGACTCAAGTATCATGTGATTTTGAGACAAATTGAGGGTATGGCCAACATGAAAAATCAAGAGTTCTGAGGAGTGGATGAAACAGGTATTTAAACTTCATTTGAACAAGAGTATGATACATATGGATGACTTCGGAAAGATAGGCCTGATGATAAAATCATGAGATGCAGGAGAAATCAATGAAGTTATCTATAGGGATTGGAAGAGTTACTACTGGGTAGAGAATACTCTGTAAAGAGCTCAGCTTCCTAAGGCCATGCTAATCCCAAAATTATGATGACAAATGGACTCAATAACTTTGTGTTATGTTAAAAGGCAAAACAATTGTTGTCAATATAATATTATACTCCCTTCTCTCCCGTCTTCTTTCGTTTTTTCATAGACAAATGAATGCTATGATATAGAGGAGGAAAAAAGTGCCGCAAGTAAGAAAAACTAGTTCTAGCAGTGGAACATACCTATTCTCAATGCAGGGAAGTGCATGCGCGAGATGGGCACTCAGGGGAATGTTCCCTCCTAGGTATAGGGTGTAAAATTGTGAAGGATATAAACAAGGCTCTGCTTGGTTGAGGATGCAAACTGCTGAGGAAAATGGTTTATAATGCAAAGTGAGAACCAACTATAGGCTCAATACTGCAAGCAAAGGCATGAGATACAATCACAACTTAATGGCAAAAAATTCCTTTTTTATGTCTTTTAGTCTACTTGGTGTAAAAAAGGGGTAAACTTATGCCAAATAGACGTCTTTTCAAAACCAATTTTCGAGTGTGAAAAAGACAAGTATACTCGGTGATATTTTCACTTTTTGATAATGATTCGAAAAAGAGCTTAACCAAGACTCATGATCTTTCAAGTCCAATTTAACGAGTGTGAAAGGGAAAAATCACTAGGCAATCTTTTCGTGTTTTTATATGAGTCGGAAAATGGATTAAATTAAACTTGTTTGGGAGTCCACAAGGTAAAAGGTCGCATGTTTATGAAGGAGAAATGAGGCTTAGCATAAATTCAAGTACGATTTTGTGAGGGACTCCTAGTCCTGATGAAAAAATCTCTGCATGGGCACCAAATGCAATAGGGGATCTAACTAGGGCACCCATGTTCAGTAAGTCTCTACAACTTGATAAAGACACAAATTTAAAGCAGATGGAGGGTTTTGTGTCGCAAAAAATGGGTTCATACCTAGGGCATAAAGAGTGACAGTTAAAGGATAATGCGAAAAATGCATAGCGGAGTGGATACCTATCCTATATGTTGGGTAATGACTATACCTGCCCGAGGTGAAAAACGATCAACATAACGCTGAAATCTGCAAGAATCTCAGGTTAAAACTGCAAAAACCAACTCGATCGACTTTTTTATTAGTCCATTAGGTGCAAAAATGGCTTAAAACTATAGGAAGTGGGTAAAAATAATTTATAAATAGTAATAAAATAAAAAATTACTATACCATTTTGATTTTTTACCCAACTAGTGCAAATTGGACCAAAATTCCTCCAGGATTCAAACGATGACTGCGGGAGCATCAGGCAATGAAATCACGAGCCTTCTGGATCAGGTAATTGTTGTTCTCTTCCTCTTCAAATTCAGTGGTTTAAAATTTTTAATTAGGTCTTAAATTTTTAGTTTTTAAAGGAACAAAGTGTATATTTCGGTGTACGTGGGATGGCTTTGATTAGGTCGCATATACGATGAGGTATATGCTCCTGTATTAACTACAGGGTGCGTATATTGAGCCCTACACGCAACTGTGTGCAAAGGAAGCCACGTACATGCACACAAATGAGAAAAATGAAGAGTTCTAACTCAAAAATTCTATTTGTCTGTGACTGGATGGTTCTTGAATGGCGAGAGAGGGAACATGAGGAGGTCGATGCCGATGTAGATCGAGATATGGGGGCCCAAATGGCCTTAAAGCAATGTGGTTTGTATAATTTTTGGGCGCTCAAAGGAATGAGACCCCAAGCAAGGATGTTGGAGATGTTGGTGGGTTACTGGGACCCTGATAGTGAGAGCTTCAATCTCGATGAGAAACCATTGAGAATTGAAGTAGATGACATCTACTTTTTGACTGGTCTAACACGCCGGGGGGAGGTTTTGAACCTCAAATCATGAGGAGCAGGTAGCGGGATGAGGATAGAAGAATATATCAATGCACATTATGTATCTGGGACTCCTAAGGTAGGGAGTCAAGTCCCTATCCAAAAATAAAACAACCTCAGTCTAAAAATCATTGTCCTAGTCTTAACCAGGATCACAGGTTTGGCCTCGTTGCACCAGGCATCGAGGCCACTCATGTTCTATGCAGTGCAATGTGCGAGACCTATAATGTACAACTAGTGCACCTCACTACTGGCCAATATGAAGAACCAGTTGATGGAGTGTAAACAGGGGGGTAAAATAAATTTTGGGTTTTCCTCCATCTTGTGCAGTTTCTTTTTCAAGTGGGTTCTAGGTTTGGGACCTAGAGTTGAGGTTCTCCCGAGAGGACCTCATGATCTAGCCATGGCATGGTGGACTGAGGTAATGAGGTGGTAGGGGGGAGGTAGGTTGTCGACACCCTACAATGAGGACTTATTCTACTGGTGGTGGTGATAGGTCATCACTCAGGATGACTATCCTTACGAGAGGATCAACTTCAAAGGAGATCCATACATGCCAGTTTCACCAGGGACCGCCTACGGTGACATAGGTATGTCAAAAAAAAATTACATATTTCATTTTTTTATATTTTTGTGTAATTAAGACAAAAATATTTGTGGATGGTGCTTAAGTATTGAATAGACATTTGTGTGTCATAGACGTGGATCCACAATGGCCAGAGGGTTTCCCTCAACATCGATGGAGGAATTGGGGAGACGAAGAAGCGGGAGGAGAAGCTGAGAGGGTGCTACAAAACATGCAGGGAAACCTATCGCATCTGACTCACAGGATACCCATGGTTCAAGTAGAGGATATTCCTGAAGCCATGCAACGACAGGTGGTTGGTGTACCTAGGGCATGGGTACGACTCTTTCAACATCTCGCAAATGTTGTGGTTTAATACCATGACACACATCCAGCGCCACAGGCATAGATGTCATGGGATATTGTAATACCAATCGTATATGTGTATTGAGGGTATTAGCCCCAATTTTGTACTATAAACACCATATTTGTTTGAAATATATAAAGAAAAGGATCTTCATCTTTACTTATATTTTACAATGTGTACATTGATTAAATGGTTTTCTTTGCTTTTAATTATGTGACAAATTCCAATCTAAAACAAAATTAGCATAAGCATCAGATACATGATTAGAACTCCTAGGAATATGATAATATGTAATAAAATAAAATTGTCATTCTAAAATACGTACCCGTAGGAATCATCAGAGTAAAGTAGGATCACACACGTGGTAATGACCATTCAACTGACATATTACTAACTGGGAATCCAGGCGAACTTCTAATGAATGAATTCCATGTGAGGTAGAATCACGTAAAAGTTCTATAATGGTGATATATTTGGCCATATTATTCATGTATGGTCCTAGGCATACACCTCCCGAAGACACCAGTAGACCCTCGGTTGAGTAAACCACCCAAGCGGCAGAACCCAAGTTCCTTGTATGACGACTAGACCCATCTGCAAATCCTAAGTAGACTGACGACTCCATTGACATCTGTCAACCAAGTGAAAACTCGATAAGCAACTCGAAGATGAAAATTAAAAGAGATATATACACTAAATTACATTAGTATAGAGAGAGTTCCACCTAAGTCGGGGGCTCAATCATAGTATCTTTTCAAGTAGAGCCCATTTCTAGGCTTGGCCAACTTATTCCCTTCATAATATTCTAACTCATAGGCTCCTTTTTCTAGAATATGTCCCACGATGTAAGGACCGTGCCACATGGGTTTAAACTTGCCTACCCCCAGTGGTTCTTTGGCTTGATCATATAAAAGGACCAAGTCACCCTCAGCATACAACTAAGGACAGACAGACTTATCGTATTGGACCTTAACACGTATTTTATTCACCTCGATAGCCGTAGAGGCGTCTCGATGTTGCTCATCAAGACTCTCTAGGTCTACAAGGCATCGCTCGAGATTGGAAGTGTCAGGTAGGAGTGTGAATGCCAACTTAAGAGAATGGATATTTCATTCAATATTTAAAATCGACTCCACACCATGTACTAACTATAAAGGGGAAAATCTGGTGGCAGTCTTGACTGAGGTTCAGTATGCATAGAGTGAAGGATATACCATGATGTGCCAGTTAGACTTACTCTGACTGACAAATTTTTGCAAAAAGGTCTTGAGAGACTTGTTGATGGCCTCTACTTGTCCATTTTCTTGGGGATAATAAAGAGAAGAATGACCGTATCTAAACCCCATCTTAGCTGCTATTTCTTCCATCATCTCATTCTGAAAGTGACTACCATGGTCAGTGACAATCTCACTCAAGATACCGAACCAGGCGATAATCTGATTGAATATGAAGAAGATGACAGTCTTCCCATTGGATTTAACTGTAGGCATGGCCTCGAACCACTCATTAAAGTATTCTATGGACACAATAATGTGTTTATGGCCCCCATTCAAAGTTGGGTTGAAATCGACGAAATCTACCCCCCACTTGGTGAAGGGACCGACAATAATGATTGGATGAAGAGGGGATGGATGTGAGCGCATTTTCCGAGTGAACACCTAGAAGAGATGGCACTTCTTAACTGCTTCAATACAATCCTTAAATATAGTAGGCTAGAAATAACTGGCTCGCAAGATTTTTTGGGTTGTCGCAAGCCTAGATAGATGACCACCACAAGCTCGACTGTGAAAAACATTCAGAATAGACTTGGCTTCTTCGTGAGTTAAACAATGACGCAGGATATCGTCTATTTCTCGGTGATATAAAGTGACAACGATGATAGTATATTTCATATCTTTGTATGTAATATGTCGTCGGTCATCTCGTGAGAGATGCTAAGGGAACTTCAAAGTATGAATATAGAGAACAATGTCTCCATACTAGGGGTCAGACGATGAGACGATAAAAATGTGTTCATCCACAAACGAAACAACATGGATAACATCCTCATCTAATCATGGAAAATCAGATATCAACTCTACAAAGAAAAGGGATTTCTTGGATTTTGTGAAAGTGAAATCGAGATCAAACTCTTGTAAAATGACAATCCATTTATTATATTTCCCCCCTATGATACACCTGGTTAGGACGTATTGAAATGAATTGGCATCAGCAACCACCATAGTCTTGCAAAGTAATATATAATGGCCCAAACGTTGAACTGCGTGAACAACATCCAAATCTAACTTTTCAATGTGAGAGTAATTGAGTTCAAGACCGAGTAAAGTTCGACTAAGATAGTAGATGACGTGCTCATGGAGCTCATCATCCTCCTAAACCAGAACCATACCAATCGTATCCTCAGACGTGACAATATAAAGCAAGTAATCTCTACTGTAGTTGGGAGGCTTCAACAGAGGCACTGACACCAAATCTTACTTCAAAGCATCAAAGGACTCTTGGGCTTGCTCATCCCAGATAAAAGGGGTGTCCTTCTTCAAAAGATGCATGAAACCTTTAGTGATAGTGGCATAGTTCACTATAAACCTACGAACAAAGTTATATTTCCCCTATAGACCTTGAAGGTGTCTAATCATGTGCAGGGGAGGCAACCGAAGTATTTCCTCAACCTTAAGTGGATCTACCATGATCCCAGTATTAGAAACTAGAGAACCTAAAAGATGACCAGAATTAACACAAAATATGCACTTGTGAGGGTTCAAATGGATTCTATAATAACGACAACTTTAAAAAACAAGTCTAAGGTGAGTAACATGATACAATCTCTTGTGAGAGTGAGCAGCGAGATCGTTGAGATAAGCTTCAAATATGTGCTTAATATCATGAAAAGAGAAAGTCATGGCACATTGAAAGGTTTCTCCGACGTTTTTAAGGCCGAAAGGCATTTTACGGTATGAAAAAGTGCCCCAAGGACAAATAAATGTCATTTTGTGTTGATCCTCAGGTTTGATTTGAATTTTATTATATCCTGAAAATCCTTCCATAAAAGAAAATACTTCACTTTCCGCACACTCGTCCAGAATCTAATCGATGAAAGGTGTGGGGAAGTTGTCTTTCGGATAGGCCTTGTTTAGGTCACGAAAATCCATACATATACGAATGGTTCCTTGCTTCTTATCTACAGGAATGAGGTTGGATACCCATTCAATTAAAGGAACTAGGTAGATGAAGCCAAAATTAAGTAGCTTCTCCACCTCTACCGTAAAAGCAGGGGCCTTTCAAGGGTTGACAGCTCTAAGACGTTGTCGAAAAGGTTTAGCATACAGATAAGTTTTAATCTCATGTTCGGCAATACGAGGGTCGATCCCTGGCATATCTTCATAGGACCAAGCAAATATGTCTTGAAATTCTTTGAAGAGTTCGGTGTAGATCAGGATTTCTTCTGGCGAACAATCTGCACCGATATTTACATTTTCAACCTTTTCAGGGGTTATGAGAGATGTCGATCGTGACAGTAGGAGAAATACTCACCATGTTTCCTTCATCATAAATGTTGTGCGTATCAGGTGGAACTACAGCGTGACCGACTATCTCACTCAAGGTAGATCGAAAGTCGTATTGTTTGATTCTTTCAAGCTCTGGGATAAAATAAGAGCGATGATTCATATCATCCCAAGGTTTGTCAGAACCATTCATGTCTTCGATGATGGCTTCATCCGACGGCAAATTACCATTAGGGAAATCATGCGAACAATACAACGAAGTGGCCCACATAGGCCTAAACACGGGATCCTCCTCATCTTTGGGCAAGGGAATAGGATCAAGATCGGTGGAAGAGTTGAGAACAAGTTGATACACAATCTCTACTATCGATAGTGGCATGGCCACTCTAGCATGCAATTGACCTTCACAAGAAAAATTCAAGGAAGGTAGGGTCCACGAATCACTAAAATAAGAAGTGTAGAAAGGAATGGACCTCCCTGTCAAAACGGGCCTACTGGACATGACATAAACATCATGGCTCAGTGTCAAGAATTTGAAAGTACCCATAAGGGAAGAATACATTCCGACACCAATATTCTCAATTGTTGGCTAAGAATTTTCGATTACAGGGATTGTTTGTCCAAGAGATGCATTAGGAACAGAGCATGCAAAGGATAACTGATTGATCATCATGATCTTCCCCTCATCAGGAAAACAAAGAATACAGAATACGGACGTTATGACGACGATCATAGCAAAAGTCTAATTGCGACCTAGTAACAAGTTATAATCAAGAGGCGCATCAACTACCTCGACTTCCACCTCTACTGTCTTCCCATCTAACTAGACCGAAAAGGTAGGGAGAATACCATGAGGGTGGAAGGAATGACCGTCAAAAGCAGTCAACATGTTCAATGACTTGGAAAGATTCAGAGAACCGAGAGCTTTCCAACAGACCAGGCACATCACACATGTAGCAGCACCTTCATCAACAACCGCACATTTGATGGTATACTTTGAGTACTCCACATAGATTTGGAAATCCACATGGTAAGGAAAGTGAGGCTTAACATCTGTGACATCAAACTTGATAACCTTTGAGTCACTAGGTTCTAGAGCTCCTAAAGAAGAGAGTAAGGCATTCCTCTATGAAGGACATGTCTGGAGTACCTCCAAAGCTGACATCGCACAAGGGATTTGGCCCAGGTCCTCAACAATAGAGTATTTTGGGCAGATCTAGCATTTGGATTATGGGTAGAGTGCTTGAGTACTCCTTTTGAAATACGAGGCTATGGCTCTGGTTTCTCAATCTATAAAGTTGTCTCCGAGGGAGGAGGAGGAGATTCTAGACCAAGATTAGTTTGTTTAGAACTATATTCTCGATATTGAGTGGCTACATCGATTTTATCATCAACCATATTGATACATAAATGGTCACCATCTTGTGACTACTGGTTTTGACCTCCACCAGGCGTATTTTCGACATTTGAGGAGATTGAGGCCAAGTGTTGATTATGTGGGAACGGATTCATCATCACGGGGGGTGATTGAGCTAATAGCCTCACAAATTTTGCAAGTTTGGGGAATAAATTGGTAAGGTGATCATCTGTGCAAATATTACAGGGAAACTTCACCTTACGTCTTTCTCGTTTTCCCTATCCAGCGTTATTACCCATCTTCTCATTATTATTATTGTCCTTGGGTTTATTACCATTTTTCCCACCCTTATGGTTATTATTTCCTTTCTTATTATTCCCTCTTGGTTGTTGGTTACCATTTGGGTTGGCCGATGATTGAATAGAGTGTACATCCATCGAATGAGTGGGGTTGGAAGACATAGATGAAGATGGCCCTCCAACAGACTGGTTTAAAGACAATTCTTTCAAATTATTCATCATCGAGTTTGCAGACTTTACATTGGCGGAACCTACAATTCCATCGGCATGAGGTCTGGGATTTTGCCTAGGGTCGTAAGTAGACCGTGGTGCTTCAGGAAGAAGGTGGTGTAACATCCCATACTGAGCATATATCAAGTCAAACTGATGGGCCCTAAAGATAGCTTCTTCCTCAGTGGTAACCCTGGAAGTAGCAACGTCCTTCCAGATAGGAGTGTGCAAATAATTAAGAAACCATTCCAAAATAAAGGTTGGGGGTACAGGGATCTTAATCAACCTCTTCCATCTACACCAGACCTAGATATGGTATGAGAAATGAGTGGCTGTATCCTGGCGTAAAGTTGACAACAATTCTAAGCCAGCATCATAACAAATGGGCAACTGGAAGTGGTTAAGAAATACCATCACCAACTGACTAAAAGTCCCATATGCCCCCCTTGGTAGCTTAATGTACCATTTCGCATCAACTACGATAAGGGTGCGTTGAAATAATCTCAAAACAATAGGATTGTCATTAAGGGAATTCGATGAGCACCAAAGGTGAAAGGTAGTGACGTGATCACCAGGATCCTCTCAATTCTTACCCTAGAACACTGGGATGTCCAAAGGAAGTTTGGTGGGGACCGGGGGCCATGTAGGATTGTGACTCATGGGGTCATTCATTAACTTAGACAAATCTGGTGGATTAATCTTAGCAAAAAAAGGGAGACAGTGTTGCGACATCTAGCCCCAACCTCCCGGGAAAGATTGTGCTTGAGGATTTGGAGGCCATCGATGGTTTTGGTAAATAACATGGCCCTGTCCAGCATTATAAGGACCTCCTCCAGGATGATTCATATAAGGTTGATTGGGCATCATTCTAGTAGGAATGTTCTATTGAGGTTTATATAAATTACCCCCAGTCAGATTAGATCCAGGTTGGGGGTTGCCCAAAGTGTGAAACTGACCTCCTCTAGGTTGGAGACCAGAGGATAGAGGTGGATTCGTCATGCCAAAATTATTGGTTGGAATCTACGCCGAGGAGGTGGGGTTGTAGGACAAAACTTGAGCCAAAGCTTGTCCGCCAGGTTGGTTGCTCCACCCAGAAGTAGGAGGATTAGAACTAGGGTTAAAAGCATGAATACCTCCCATATTAGGAGTCATTTGGGGGATTTGAGATCCACCAAATGAAAAAGGAGTGTAGGGAGGTGTACTTCCCCCAATTCCAATGCTAGCATTAGGGCCAGCAGCTAGGATGGAGTTCGAAAACAACAAGGTGAAGTTAGGCATACTGATGCAGCCCCCCTACCCTCCTGGGGTTCTGCGACCTCCCGATCACTAGATCTTCTTATTCCTTATTTGGATCAACTTTTCGGGCTCCCTTTTGAACCCAAATCAATATTACACAAGCCCCCTTTTCTCCTAACGTGTAGGTCTTGTGATACTCGCAACCTCCATCTGCGCGCTCAGGGTGCTCTTCACTTTGCGGGTGCTAGCTCCTTTTCACTAGCCCCTTCTTTCATTTGTCCCTGGGCTATGACCCTGTAGAATTATGCGATAGTGGGTGCAATTAAGAGTGGTTTTATACCAACCCTATTTTCACCCCGCAATTCACCTCCATCTTCCACATATCTCTTTATCAAAATCGTGGTATAAAATATGACCCGTAAAAGGAAAATTAACGTCCGAGCATGTCCTGGCCCTACAATCCTTCATGTACATCGATCTCTCACTTTCGACAATGATCTATGATCAGTGGCTGCTATCGAATCCCCTTTCCTTCCTTCTTCTTCCTCCTTCCACGCACGATCCCATATCTCCATGATCTGTCGACATGTAGCTCCCTTCCAAATCAACGGTTGTGGCTGATTTCCGCTTTTTGGCCTTCAAAAGTTTCAACTCTCAACTTTTTCTCTTCCCTGTGTAACAATATTCTGAGGTAGAAGATCTATCGAAACCTGTCCCCCTTAATCTATGGTCAAGATCTCCTTCACAATTCTGGCCTTCGAGAGTTTTAGTTCTCAAACTTTCGTTTCTTCCAGAGAGATTTCTCCAAAATGGCAAATCATCTGCCACGCATCCACCTAAATTGATAGATCTACTCCTACTTCGGGACTTTGGCCTCCACAACCAGATCGATGGTCCTTCCACTTCCACTTTGATCAACGATTGAGATCTTCTCTGGGTATTTATACCTTTTCCTCCTCCACTTTCCTCTGGAGATCTAGCTCTAGCGCCACGTGTCCACCTTCACATCGACAAATCTCATCCTTTTCGAGACTTCAGCCTTTGGGATTCTAAAATCTCAACAAACACAAACCGTCAGAGTGAATCCTTTCAGATTGTCAGATACTCTAACACCTATCCTCCTTGATCCAATGGTTATCTAATGAAATGAATATCCTTCCTCCACGTGTCCCCTCACAGATCAATGATCCATGTTTCTCCTTTGGGATCAATGGCCTTGAATTCTTCGGGCTTCGGTGCTTCAAAAATTTCTGAAACTCAACTTATAAAAAACCCCGGAGTACGATCCACCGAAGTTCACGATCTGGTGACACCTGTCCAACCCAGATCAACGGCTATCATTCACTTCAGTTGTTCAGACTTCGACAATTTCAAACCCTTCTCCTTCGCGTTCTCTCAAAGTGATTTCACCCGGAGTTCACGATCTTTTTCCACATGGCCTTTCTAGATCTGACGGTCCAGATTCTCTTCGGGTCTTGGGGTCTTTGGCTCTTTGGTGCTTCGGTCTTCAGGAGTCTCAACTCCTATGCATTCATTTCTCCTGGATTTCTTTCACCCAGAGACTCAGATACGCTGACAACTGTCCCCTTGTAGATCGACAACCCTCAACGCTTCGGCTATTTGGGGTTCAGGTGTTTCAACATTCCATCCCATGTCTTTCTCTTGATCTTACGATTCACCAACATGTGTTCCTCTAAATCTGATGGTTCAGATTCCCTTTGGATCTTCGTCTCTTCAAGCTTTAGAAGTTTCAAAATTTTGTGCGCTCGTTCCTCCAGAGCGTTTCCACCCAAAATTGATGGATTTATGCCATGTGTCCTCCCATATGATGGATAGTCCCAAATGACTTCAGGACTTCAGGAATTTCATAAATTCCACCCTCCTGTGTGTACACAACATTAAGTCTCATGCACTTCCCTCTATATCTAATGATTTTTTATCCTCTGCGCTCAGATCCAATGGATGGGATCTGTTCTTCTCTTTTGCACTTCCTCTGTTCACTAGACACTAATCTAACGGTCCAGGATACTCTCCAAAACCGATCGGACAGTTATTTTCTCTCCCCCTCTTGAGATTTATACTTCTTCTGACTTGGAAGGTTTTGTCAGGGTTCAAAGGTTATAGCCTTTGAACTTTCTCCTGCGAACCTGACTATCTGGATCTTGCTTGCACTTTTGAATACGTTATCTCTTTTGAGTTGTTGTACTTGGAATAAGTCCATCTCCTACAAACTCCTTGTGTTATCCCTTCTGATCTTGATCTCCTCGAAGATTTTGATCTCCCACGCACTCCTTGCATTTCTGGGATTTCTTGAAAACAAATTCTTCTCTCCCTCCTAACGTTCCCCTTGCTCTATGCACACCTTGCAAAGATCCTCCTTATAGAGTATTCAGTAACTTTTTATCTCTCCAAACTCAACACAGAGTTCTTCCTGTGCACTCCTTGTACTTCTGTTGATGAAGGTTCAACGATATATCTCATGAGATTTCTTGAGGTTAACTCACCTCTGTCAGCACACACTTTGTGGACAATGTGCACTCCTTGCACTCGAAACTCAAAGAAGAGAAACAATTGAAACTCATACAATACTTTGCCAGTTCATACATTCAAAACATGAATGGACTAAAAACATAATAATGAACACAAATACATAAACACACCATATGCAGGAAAAACTTATTTTCTATTATCTCTATGTGTTTATACAGATGTTTACAAAATCTGGACTGCAACAGAGTCCCAGTTCTCTCAAGTTCTCCTAACCTAACTCTCTCTTGAGTTCTTTTTATGATATTAGACCTCTCTCGAGTTCTACTTATGCTATCTGACCTCTCTACCAAGATCTCTCTCTCTCTCTCTCTCTCTCTCTCTCTGACAAAAGAGGGCTCTATGAGCTTATCCTATTCATTGCCTTAGTGTCATTATTGTCTCAGTTAAGACACCATACTCCTACAACTCATTACATAAATGATGATCCATACCTGACTCAGATATAGACCTATTTAAAAGAAACCATTAAGGTGACCCTATCCACTACCTGTACAAAGGCATGGCTCAGTTCTTACAACCTTACAACACAAAATCCGTATAGGATCATATTTTGAATTTAAAAATGGGAGGTTTAATGCCTCTCCCTCTCTAAAATGTGTGGTGATGTGTTGGAATGCTAGAATGTTGCTGAGGTGGAGTGATGCTCTTGCATCATACTCCACTGCTGGGAAAATCATGAACTCCTTCTCATGAGCTCCTCTTCTCTAGTGTTGAAATCCCCCTAGATCCCAAACTCTGCCTTGGAGTTGTCCTCTTGCTCCTCTCCAGCTATGTCGTTGTTGTTGCTACTTCTACTGCTTCTTCTCCTTCTTCTTCTATGTTCCTATTGCAAGTTTTCTTCTGTTCAACTTCCCTTTGTTGAATGCTTCTACTGACCTCAACATCAACCTTCTGATCCCCTC
>JASDQU010501412.1:105574-134616 GCA_032191745.1 Picea mariana | reverse complement strand
TTCTATGTTTTTGTTTCTGCATTTGTTTTATTTTATTGCTCCGCGGTCCTTTTTTTCTAACATACCTATGACACTATGACCATAGAGCTTGCAAGAGTCGAAGGGGTGGCATTAACTATAGTGGGTATGGGAGTCGAAGGGATCCAATAATTCTGAAGACCGGGTTCAGTACTCATCCTTCTAGAATCACAAGTTTGAACGATGGATGTATCTGTACCACGTATAATGAATCTACACCTTTTGAAAGGAAAATATACGTAATCGGGTGGTAACTATAACAAGCGATGGGACCAGCGGGATGGCTGGTCTGACTCCACGATGACTTAAGACTCTAAATATAAAAAATATATCCTAAGGCCAACTAGTAAGAAAAGAGCACACCAAAATTCAAACGACCAATATGCATGCAAACGGGGTAAAGTGGTTGAGTGGCCTCCCTCCATAAAGAAGGTATGTCTTGCCCAAGAGGGGCTTGAGACTCCCTGCTAAAGATCGAAGGTAGAAGAATTAGTTATAAGGGCCCTTGTGAGCTTAAAAACTAGTCGGTCAGATCCCCTCGGAGAGGTAATCCTTTATAAAGGTTGTGTGTTGGCTGACCCTTATCTGACCCAGGGTACCTGTAGAATAACCCCTACAAGTAACCTATGAGACACCTAAGCCAAGAAACTAATAAACCACTGTATAATCGATGCACAAGCGAGCAGTCGTAAGTCAGGTCCACCATATGGGAAGGGTAGCAAATATCAAAACCTTGAAAGCACCACCTCTCACGGAGGTAAAGGCACTAACAATATCCCCAAATATGAATAGATCCCTAGAAATATATCTGATGCTAGGAAGGTATCGAGGGGATATCCCTTCAACCGACTTCGCTCAACCTCATGATTAAATCTGGTGTGAGCGAAGCCTCTTAATCTTACCAATTACACAATGGATTTCTCCACTCCCTGACTCAAACACATATGTTGATTTAATTTCCTTGGAGAAGTTTATTCACAAAATCCTATTCCAAGGCACTAAATCTTGGGCTAGTTTGTGCACCCTAAAAAATAAAATAGTTACTAATAAATTTTAAATTATAGCGTTGATTTTATGGTCTTGATTACTCAAAAAGGTGTGGTGATGAAACCCATGGTGTTATGAATCTGTAAGAAAAGTAAATTTGAAAGTAATGCAAAGTCCTAACTTTAACTTTTGATGAATGATATGCTCCTAAAAATGATGCAATTTTCCAATTCAAATCTGCAATTCAGAAGTAAATATGCAATCTTTCACTATATGCACTAAGCTAATGATAGATATTCAAAGACAAAAATTCCAAGCAATGAAAAATGCCTATTTTTTTGTATTTTCAATATATCGAAACTAAAAATGAATGGACTAAAAAGTAACTTGATATATATAACCCTATTGTGTATAAAAGAGAGATAACTCAAGGAGGATATCAAGCAACAAAGCACCCATCCCAATGACCAAATACAATAAAAATGAAAATATGAATAGAAAGACTTTGCCCAGAAATTCAACCAAAAGAGGGTTTCTTTTCATCCCACAGGCACTCAACATACACTACAGAGACCTAAGAAGGCTCAAAAAGCATCAAATCTCACCCAGCAAACACCAGACCAAGCAAACAAGCAAGGAAAAAATGTGTACGCGACTGTTTGGGGAAACAAAGCATATATATGCAGCTTGCAGTGAGACAGCCCATGTGTGTACGTGGTTGTCAAGGCAAAAAACACATATATTCTTTGAAACAAGGCCAGGAAAGGGAAAAGGCTGAAAAATAAGACCCGGAGTGAACAGGAGTTGTCAAGCAATGATATGACAAGAACCACAATATAAACGAGAGCAATCTAAGGAGAAAAGTACTTCAAACCCTAATAAAGAAGATCATCCCCAATGGAGTCACCAATTCTGTTACGAGGAAAATCTCTCTATGGCTAGGGTAAACCACAACAGACAGGTATGATTGCAGAAATCAACTCAATTCCAACATATGCTATATAAACTGATGTGCAAAGAGATAAGAAAGAGGCCTATCTCGTCCAAATGTTTGATGATGTCCACCATTGAGCACTTCGACCCAAAGCTTTATACCTGCAACAAGTTCTCAACAAACAAGCAAAGCAAGCATATAGTGATAATATAAAAGGTTAGCACATTAGATAGAATAATCCAATAATAAACATAACAAACATGCCCATGGATAATAATAATATATTTTCATGATATTAATTGGATGGGAAAGGAGTATTTCTATTAATAAATGATCAGCAGAAATGAAAACATTACAGACTTCCATGTCGGCACGGTTTGGAACCGAGAAACTGAGTTCCTTCCAGTTGGGCCTCCACCACTTCAATCCTCCACCAAAGGAAAGATCATAGAAGGGAGACAATAAGGTTCTCCATCAATAAGGGAAGAGTTTGGGTGTTGAAAACTGTTTTTAGACTTAAAGGACAAAGGGATGCAGACTCAATATGAAGTAATAATTTCTCCATAGTAACTTTTCTCTCAAAGTTGAATTCTCTCCTCCTATTTTCCACAGCTCGGAATTGGCTTCTTTATAGCCTTCAAAATGAAACTGAAGGGCCAAGTCAGAATGTTTCCAATATGTGGAAGGCCAAGGATTAGAGATCTCCTATCATGACATGGAAACTTGACATTTAATTTTGATTTTCTGGCACAAATCCCAATGTACGCAGGTTGTAGTGGATCAGCCAGTGTATACGCTTGTTGTATAGATTGCAAGGTGCATACAAGTGGAAAAGTATTTATTGTTGTCTCTGGATTTATCAATCAAGGAAAGTGAGTATGCATATGGAAATGGAGTAAGGCCCTCTCTGTAAGATTGTATAGGGTGGGGCAAATATTTCTCTAACACAACCTCATCTCCAAGAGCTGGCCCTCAGAAAGAGGCAAGATTATCAAAATTTTCCTCTAACCAAAATCAACTCTCCCCTCTGAAATAGAGACAGAGCATTGATCCTAGATCAACTCTCCCTAAATAAGTTAAAGGGGGCATTGATCTATGGGGTAGCGCTCCCTCATCATGGCTAGGGGGCGCTACTCTTCAAAAATGCCCAAAAAATGGTCGAATTTTCAAGTAAAAAGTGTGTTTCTGGCCTTGAAATGATGGGTTTCTTCCTCCAATATGACTTAGGGATCATGGAAAATATTCTTTCATGGTTTCAAGGGGTTAAAATAAATATAAACACATATAAAAGTGCATGCAACACTTATTAAGGTGCATACGACACTTGACGACACTTGTGACACTTACCAAGGTGCATGCGACACATTTACGACGCTTGTGACACTTAGGGTGAGATAGTTTAGTGTTGAATTTTGATGTGTAACATATTTCCCCCTAAAGTGTGAGTTCAAAAGAGAAATTGATGGCCGAAACAATTTACAATTCTTCAATGCAAGGGCATGGAGTTGAAGAACTTGGAAGAAGCTACAAACAACCGTCAAACAGTATTAATATATGTTCCATTTCCAAGGCAGGCATACCTATGCTCAAAATATGAGATGACTCAAAGGATGATCGTCGACCAATACACTACAGATCCATGAAAAATACTGACTAAGGATATGGCCACTAGAGATACAATGTAGATCCATACCTCCATGACATCAATTGATCATAGCCACGAAAAATACACAGTGGAGCTACGAGATGATGAAACAATGGCACATACCAATACAATGTGGATCTATGTGTCATTATATATATTAGCATGCTCAAATGATCACCTTTGCATCCTGGGAAAAGAAGATAACAAAGTGAATGCTCAACCGAGGGTCTTCGTCCCAATCTTGATGTGGTACGAATCTAGCCATGTGAATAGATCATAGATGATTTGATGTTGAACATGGTAGAAAGCAATTGATTACCGATCATTGAGGTAAATCATTAACAAGTGTGAGGGAAATCACCAATGATGTCAATGACTCCCAAGGTACCCTAGTACATTCCAGTGAATCTGAATAAATGAGTTGAGGTCGAACATTTGTGGAATTATCTGATCAGAGGTCAATGATGTAAACCTACTGTCAGAAGTGAGGAGGCCTACCATTGAGGCATGCAAGTCCCAAGTTACTAACTAGTTTCTAAGTCTAATTCTTAAATAATGTGTTGAAGTCGATAGGAAAATACTTGTCGAAGGAAAGCCTTGATGTATTCCCCATCATCGACAAGAAAATGACACGGGAAAGTGATGTGATAAGGTGAATCGAATCAGTATGGAATGACACAGGAAATGGAAACTGGAATACTACAGATGGATGGTTTGAAGTGAAACTTCCCTTGAACATGATGAGGCATGACAACCGACTTGGAAGCATTGACTTGACGAGTACCAATAATGTAATGTGATTGAAATAAGAGCACTCTTCAACTAGTGGAAACAGTATGGAGACACATGGAATTGGTATGACTCAAAGACAAGTGAATTACCTAACTATAAGACGAGACACAAACATGTGACATGTTCAAGGGTGACAATAGCTTCCATAAAGGATTCCCAAAAATTTGACCCACTTCCTTCAATTTTTCCCCCACCCAAATAGATGTGTTGGACATAGTGTCATTGATGTATTGTCATTGATGTCAACATTCGATGTCATTAATGTGATGATAAGTTTATATGATGAATTGTCATTGATATCAATAGTATACAATTAAGCATATAATGGTTGATGTCAAACAGTTGGACGATATGCAAAGATTAAAGCTCAAGAGAGTTAGCAAATGAAGATCAAAGCTCAGAAGAGATGGCATGATTAGTCAACAAAGAATATCAGAAGAATCATTTCGGGATTAGTCAATGATCATATCAAATCAAGACTGTTGATGCACAATCACCAGATCAACGGCAGGGATGAATTGCAAAGAGTGAAAGAAGAATTAAACGACTCGTTGGTTACAATCCTGCAAGCGGTCTAGATAGTTAGATCTCATAAAATCAAATATCAACTACTATGGTTTTTGGCACAGGGGCAGACCCAGGTTTCAATGCTCAAGAGAACACCAACAAAACCCTAACTACCGTCCCTTTTGGCAACACTTGTGAAGTAGATGAAGTCTCACTTGAGGTAGAGGCAGGGGTGGTTGTAGGACTCAGATGTCTGCAACCTTAGTTGGGACAGAGATATGTGATTATACTACTTACGACGCACTTAGCATCAATCTACCATTAATATCCAACCCTTACTCTACTTCCCAGATAGCATAGAGCATTGCAATATTCACTTAGGTCTACAATATTTCAACACTTAGCAACAGTAAACACATCAGATCCTGCAAATCAGCACTAAGCACTCGCATATATGTCAAATATAATAGTCATATATATCTAAGAAGCACAAAGCATAAGTGGATATATCAGAAGCACATACCATAAGAAAAAATAAACACAATGAATCAAATCACAGAATGTTACACATAGATTTACGTGGTTCACCCCCACCCTGGGGCTACATCCACCAACTCTTCTTCTCTATTATTGTTGGCCAATCGATTACAAGCACAGAGCCTCAAAACCCTTCTTCGCAGAGGACAAAAGATCTACGTAGCTCGCTAGATCCTTCTTCCTTGCACTACAACACAACGCCTCTTACAACAACTTGCTCTTAGCCCTGCAAGCTTCTTATGATCATGCACATAGCATTTACGATATACATCCGATCACACAATTCTAATTATAATACATCACATAGATGCACTACCATCTCTCCTACTTACTTTGCCTAGACATTTATTTATACATACAAAAGTGGGCCTAAGTGTGGGTAAACCCATGGGCCGACATCCCTTTCCCATTACATTAACCCCAAAACCCTAATAGGGCCCAAAAGTGGACTGAGATGCTTCGCTTGGCAGTCCTTATTTCACTAGCTGTTGCAGTTCCAAAATATGTCAAAATGACCAAGGTTATTCAAAAAAATTGGTCAAGGGCCAACAGGCCCCCAACACTCACCTGTGACTCATCCTGAGTCACTTTGGTATGCACAATTCTGCTTCAAAGGCATTGTGCTTGGCTCAAGCTGCTTCAAATTGTCTCTGTGCTATTGCTTCTTGCTTAGCGAATTCCTGAATAACCACTTCGCGAATAGGTCCTTCCAGTTGCTACTTGACTATAACAACTACTTGTTCTAGTATTGTTCCTTGGCCTTCTATTTCTTCAAATATTAGATAGGCCACCTCCTGGCTCGGCTAGAGTTTCTGGGTGACTTCCATCACTCTATTCTGCATGGTAAGAATGAGTTGTTGGGTGGTGTGTTGTTCCTGGGATCTCTTCATCCTCTCGATGGGTGGAAGAAGCTTGAGCTTCACCTGTACTGTATCTGCATGTTACTTTTATTTCTAGAGTTGGGACTCCAATTTCTTCAACTCTGGGTCTTCGGATAGTTGTTCATATATCTGTGTGCTTCTGTTGCTTAATTGTTTGCATTCTGCACCAAGTGTTTTAATCCTCTCGACTGCGCTCTGAGCATTCAATTCTTGCTAGTCGCGCACTTCTTGCAGGGTACTTGGTATAGTTTGAAGCTCTAATTCCATGACCCTTTTCTAAAGCTATTGAATAACTTCAGTAAGCTTAATCACTTGACGTTCTAAGGATTCTTCTCTCTTTTGTTCTAAGCCAGTGACGGAGAAGAATGCTCGGTTAACTGCTTCTTCCATTTCGATCTGCTTCGCAAGCAGTTTCTCTTTCTCCTTTTGGATCCTTTAATGCTTTTCTTTCCGTTTGGGGCAGAAGTCGAACAGGTATATCGGTTCAATGGCTATATCGGTTCAATGGCTATATCGATTTGCGTCGGCGAAGTGCCATAGGTCGTGGTCTTGATATCTTAGCAAAGCTCCCATTCTGCAAGTTTTCTTTCTGCGATGTTCCATCTGGGGTCTCTTGTAACTTTTCAATCTTTTCCCTCTTTTTACTTAACTTTCTAGCCTTCTTCCCCGTAATATTCAACTCGGTCTGTCTTTTTCCATTATGATTTCTATCTTCCTTTAGCATAGTCACTGCGCGCTGTTGAAATTCTCTTTGGGGTAATAATTCTTCTTTCTCTGGGACAGGTGCTTCGGTTGTCCATGAGCTTTCTAACAATCTTTCAGCTTTGACATTGGGGTCTCTAGTGTCAAGGGGCTTCTTATGTTTCTCAATCAACTGTGCAATCTTTTTGGTCATAAAATATTTTAATTCTTGTTTCTTCTTCTCCAAAACTTTTGCATCTTCTTCCTGTCGAACTTGATCTCTGTCAATCCAAGGTATTCTAAGTAACATAGTAAATGGGGCATTGTACTCAGTAAATTTAATAGTCTCAAAATCTTCTTCAGTCGAAGTTCCATGAGAATGCGTAGATATCTGAGTGAGCCTTCCACATAGGTTTACCAATTTTCCTCTAAAGAAACATATTCCTCCTAATGAAGGGATCATGGTAGGATTTCGTATAGCTTCCCATGTTCTCTCTATCATGATATTCATTTGTGTTTTCTCATTTGGAACACAATCAATGTCGAAGTCCCCTATCCTTAATTCGGTGCATTCTTTTTCTCTAAAGATCTCCGCTAATCTGACATGTTGATGTTCAGTCGGGGTTTCTTTGATTTGGATTAATACTTTCTCTAATTCTTTTTGGGGTTCTTCTATCTCTAGGGATGCCTTAGGGTTTTCTTCGTGCGGATTCATTTTTTCAAGCTTAGCAATCATTCTAGGGAAATCCAATACTTCATTGTCCAAAGATTTGCAACAGAGACAACTAGATCTTCCACCAGGACATTCCTTAGCTAGATGTCCCAGTCTTCTGCAACTGTAACATAGGGTCAATCCTCTCTTTCTTTTAAATGATCCCCAACCTCTTCTATACTGCGCACTAGGATTATGGTAGTTAGCCTGCAAAAAATTCTTTCTAGGGTCCTGCATCCATTTGTTAGTCAAAACATTCTTACTATGCATAGGTATAACATATCTTTCATTATTCTTATCAAATATATTCATGTCAAACTTTCTTTCATCTATTAATGCCCTAGTTTTTAAACTAGGACAGAATCTATCAAACATACCTATATCCATACTCTAGAAACAAAAAATTTCACTTATTTTACTTCTACAAAGCACAAAGCTTTCAGATCTAAAACTTTTAACTATTATTACCTGTATCAGAGCATAGAACTTATAGATCTTACCTCTTTCTTGCAAATCTGACCTCTTTTCTCGTAAATCTGATCTCTTTTCTCGCAGATCTAATCTCTTTTCTCGCAGATCTGATCTCTTTTCTCACAGATCTGATCTCTTTTCTCACAGATTTGATCTCTTTTCTCACACAGAGCTTCCAAGGTTAAGTATAATTTTGCGCACTAGGGAACAAATTTATGCATAGAGCTTATTTTTCACAAAGCTTATTCTTCTCTAGTTCCTAGCAATCATAGTTTTAGGTCCCGGCAACGAAACCATTTGTTGGCACAGGGGTAGACCCGAGGTTCAACTCTCAAGAGTGCACCAAGAAAATCCTAACTACCGGCCCTTTTGGAAACACCTGTGAAGTAGATGAAGTCTCACCCGAGGTAGAGGTAGGGGTGGTTGCATGACTCACATGTCTGCAACCTTAGCTAGGACAATATCTATGAGTACAATATGAAGGCCTAAAAATGAAAGACGAGGATAATATCTTTGAGTACTTCGAAAGAGTTGATAATATTATTAATTGATTGGGATAATATCTCAAAGGACAATATGAAGGCCTAGACTAAACTATAATAATGAAAAACAACTTTGGGATAAATTGGAAACTATATATGCAGGAGATACCAAGGTTAAGAGTGCCAAACTCTAGACTCTCAAAGTACAATATGAAGGCCTAAAAATGAAAGATGAGGAAAATATCTCTGAGTACTTCGAAAGAGTTGATAATATTATTAATTCAATCAGAGGATTAGGAGTAGAAGTATCAAACAATGATCTAGCTGAAAAAAATCTAAGAACACTACCTATTCTATACAATCCTAAAGTGTTCGCTCTTAAAGATCGAGAAAATCTAGATAAACTCACCATGGATGAATTGTATGGAATATTCACAGCCTATGAGTTAATATTAGGTCATGAGAATAACTCACAAGGAGAGGCACCCTTCAAGGTACTCAAGAAAACAAAGAATCATAAGAATAAACTTCAATGCATCCATGATGAAGAATCTCATGTGGAAGAAGAAAATTTCATTAAAAAACTTCAGAAATGATCAGGGAGGTACAAAGGCAAGCTTCCTTTCAAATGTTTCAACTATGGCAAGGTTGGCCATTTTGCAGACAAGTGTCCCTATCCTAAGGAGAACCCTAAAGATGAAGAAAAAAAAAACAAACAGTACAAGAAAAAGGAAAAACCCAACTACAGGAAAAACATTTACAAAGGGAAAAAGAACTTTTACTCAAAAGAAGAAAACAAAAGTTCATCAGAGTATAGTGACAGTGATGATGATGAAGTTCTTTTTCTAGGTATTGAAGAGTCTAATGATATAGAAGACATTAAAAATGAGAAAGAGTCAGAAGATGAAGTAGAATTTAATATGGAAGAAGAACTTCTCAGTGCCTTGGATGAATTAAGAAAATACAAAACTAGATATAGACAGCTGAAAATTTTTGTAGTTGAACAAAAAGAAAAACATGAACAGAAAGAAGAGGAGATGGAGAAACTCATGAGCAACTTAAAAAACCAAATCCTAGAATCAAATAGGATTGAATAAAGTCTAGAAAAGTCTCTTAAAGAAAAACAAATATCCTGCGAAAGAATGGAGGCAGAAATAGTTCACCTAAGAAAAGAACTGGATACAAAACTCATTCAAGCAAAATATGAGAATAGCTCTAAAATATTGGATAAGATTATTACCACACAAAGGGATTCAGGTAATAAAAATGGAATAGGTTATTCTCAAGAAAAAATCCAAGTCAACTCAAAATCTTATGCAGATGCTCTCCTCAGTACATTCAAGAAGAAAAACGAAGAGAAGACAAATAATGACCAGAACTCCAGAGGACTACTTCCACCCATCAAGAAGGAAAAAAAGACAATACCAAAGAAGGTTTATCAAAACAGGTATCCTCGCATTTTCTTTGGTTATTGCTTTGCATGCTCTAATTTCGGACACAAAGCTATGAATTGTAGAGCATATTGAAGAAAAGATATAAAGGTTAAGAATTATAACCTTAAATATAAACAAGCAGTAAATCGAGTTAAAAGAAGAAACTATAACTCCTTTGCACCTCTCCAAGAAGGGGACCTAGAATACTTAAGATTTCATAACTATGGACATAAGGCCATTAATTGCAGATTAATGAAAGTTTCAGAACAACCAAATTTCATTAGAGAGCAAAAGAAACATTGGAGAGAAAAAACATCAGAAAGGGAATGTCTTATTGCCTTAAAATCCCAAGATAAAGAAGACCTTTGGTATGTTGATAGTGGGCACTCAAAACATATGACAGGTAACAAGGACAAGTTTTTAGACTTAAAGAAACAAAAGGGTAAAGTTACATTTGGTGACAATGCTTCAGGTAACATACTTGGGAAAGGCACTGTGAGTTTGGGAAAGGACAAAGTCAAAAATGTGTTGCTTGTTGAAAAACTGAAACCTAGTCTATTAAGTGTCAGCCAAACCTATGATCAGGGTAATTTTTGCAAATGTGAGATTAGGAGAGAATACACGGAAAAATTAGTTGGTATTTCTCCTAGAACTCCCAAAAATGTATATATACTAGATGCAAAATTGAATGAGGAATGTCATATAAATCTAGTAGATGAAAGTTGGCTAAATGACATAGAAGGTTGGGGCACATTAACTTTGAAAATCTAGTAAAGGTTAGCAATCTTGGTGCAGTAATAAACTTGTCAAAGATCATAAAGCCCTCAAATACTATGTATAGACACTGTCAACTAGGGAAGCAAACTAGAATAAGATTCAAAGAAAAAAAATCCACAACCTCAAAACCTTTAGAGCTTGTTCACACTGACCTATGTGGACCTACAAGGACCAAGAGATTGCAAGGAGATTCTTACTTTATGTTGTTCATTGATGATTTTACTAGAATGGGTTGGATATGTTTTCTCAAAGAAAAATCAGAAGCACTTAACAAATTCAAAGCCTTTAAAACCCTTGTTGAAAATGAAAAGGAGACAAAAATAAATGTCTTAGATCATACAATGGTGTTGAGGTCACCTCAAATGATTTTGATCTCTTCTTTGAAACCCATGGAATAAAAAGACAATTCTCTGCTACCAGAACACCTCAGAAAAACAGGATTGCTAAGATAAAGAATAGAACAATTCAGGAGGCTGGAAGGACTATGCTCAATGAAGCAAAATTGTCTGATGGATATTGGAGGGAAGTTGTAAGCACAACAATATACATATTGAACAGAGGTCAGCTTAGGGTTAATAGTGATAATAATCCTTATGAAATATGGTTTGGAAGAGCTCCATCGGTAAAATACTTCAAGGTCTTTGGAAGTAAATGCTACATCAAAAGACATGATGAGAATCTTGGGAAATTTGATGCCAGATCTGATGAAGGTATTTTTATTGGATATGCTTCTAATAAGAAATAATACAAATGCTACAATCTTAGATCACATAATATTGTTGAGAGTGTAGATGTCAAGGTGGATGACCTAAAAACGTTAAGGATAAAAAATCAAGAGATTATACTTGAAAGTGAAGATGAAGATGATGATGAGACAATTGGCACACAAGTAGAAGAAGTAGAAGAGAATAAAGAAAGGAAAGATGATGATATTCATACGAGTGGATATGAAGAAGATATTCAAGAAGATACAAGAGAGGAATTCCCAATAAGAAACACAAAGACACCCTCAAGAATGACTCAAAAGAATCATCCCGAAGAACTAATTATTGGAGATATGAATGATGGAGTGCACACAAGAAGACATCTATTGTATCAAATAGAAATAGCATTGTTGTCACATATTGAACCCAACTCAATCAAATATGCATGTAAAGACAAGAATTGGGTCAAAGCTATGAATTAAGAATTGGACCAAATTGAAAAAAATCAAACTTAGGAACTAGTTCCAGGACCAAAAAACAAAAATGTCATTGGAACTAAATGGGTGTAGAAAAACAAAATGAATGAGAATGGGCAAGTAATCAGGAACAAAGCCAGATTTCTCTATAAAGGGTATTCTCAAGTTGAAGGAGTAGGCTATGAAGAAACCTTTGCACCTATGGCCAGATTGGAGGAAATTAGGATGTTCCTAGTTTTCTCCAGCTATAGAAAATTTAAAGTGTACCAAATGGATGTCAAGTCATCATTTCTCAATGGAAACTTAGAAGAGGAAGTCTACATTGAGAAACCAGAAGGATTTCGAATAACTAACAAAGGATACTATTTCTGTAAACTAAAGAAAGCACTCTATGGGCTAAAACAAGCACCTAGAACATGGTATGCAAGGCTAGATTCTTATTTACAAAAATAAGGCCTCAAAAGGGGATGAGCAGACAACAATATTTATTCCAAAATTATTGGTAATAACATAATTATTGTTGAAGTATATGTTGATTATATTATATTTTGCAGTGATGATGAAAAACTGAGCAAGGAATTTGCTAGGATGATGCAGTAAGAATTTGAAATGTCCTTGCTTGGTGAACTGAATTTCTTTCTTGGATTACAAATAATACAGTCCAAAAGAGGATTCTTTATTCATCATTCTAAGTATGTTAAAGATATGCTTAAGAGATTCTAGTTAGAAGATTGCAAACCTGTTAGTACACCTATGATAGTTGGATGCAAACTAAGCAAGGATGATGAGTCCAACGATGTAGATCCAAAACAATACAGATCAATGATTGGGATTTTGATCTATGTAACAACTTCTAGACCTGATTTCAAGCAAGTTGTTGGGGTGGTGACTAGATTCCAAGAAGCACCAAAGGAGAGCCATGTTCAAGATGTAAAAAGAATATTTAGGTATTTGAAAGGAACCATAGATCTTGGTTTGTGGTACCCTAGCAAGGATTCATTCAATTTAAAATCCTATTCAGATGTTGATTGGGAAGGTAGTGTAGATGACAGAAAAAGTTTAAGTGGAGGAGTATTATTTTTGGGAGAATCACTGGTAGCTTGGATAAGCAAGAAACAGTCCTCAATTTCATTGTCTAGCACTAAAGATGAGTATATTGTAGTAGCAGAATGGTGCACACAAGTGGAATGGATGAAACAAGCCCTACAAGACATCAAAATAGTATTTGAAGAACCTACTATTATCCATTGTGATAATACAAGTTCTATAAGTCTCTTCAAGAACCCTGTCCAACACTCAAAATCGAAACACATTCCCATAAAGTACCATTATCTAAGAGATCAAGCTGAAAATAAGAACATTAAATTGGAATATTTTCACAAAACCCTTAAGCAGAGATGTATTTGAATATCTCAGGAAAAAATTGGGAGTAATCCTTCTTCCAACCTAAATCTCTCAAAATAAATAAAAATGCATCAATTGGCACCAAATCAGGGGGAGACAACAATCAATGTCAGAAGGAGTCATTAAGTAATGACAGGAAAAGTGTGATTTCAGGAGGAGTTACCAATGGTCAAGAATCTGATCAGAAGCATTTATACAGACAGATCATAGGAGGAGAAACCCTTTTCCATTGATGTCAAAGGGGGAGAGTAACTTCAGAAAAGAGAAGCATCATCACAGGGGGAGATTGTGTATGAAGTTTGTGAGTTTCCATCAATGACAAAGGGGGAGATTGTTGGACATAGTGTCATTGATGTATTGTCATTGATGTCAAAGTCAATGTCATTAATGTGATGATAAGTTGATATGATGAATTGTCATTGATATCAACAGTATACAGTTAAGCATATAATGGTTGATGTCAAACAATTGGACGATATGTAGAGATTAAAGCTCATGAGAGTTAGCAAATGAAGATCAAATATCAAAAGAGATGGTATGATTAGTCAACAAAGAATCTCAAAAGAATTGTTGGGGGATTAGTCAATGATCAGATCATATCAAGATCATTGATGCGCAATCACCAGATCAACGGAAGGGATGAATTGAGAAGAGCGACAAAAGAATTAAACGACTCACTAGTTGCAATCCCGCAATCGGTCTAGATTGTCAGATATCATAAACTCAAATATCAACAACTATAGTTGATCCAAAAAAAAATCAGATTAAGTCAGATTAAGCCATGATCGTCGAATGCGCAATTGCCAAATCCACGGCAAGGATAGATTGCGGAGAGTGAAAGGAGAATTAAACATCGTGCTATTTCAAATTCCATAATTAGTCAAGACTGTCAGATCTTATAGCTTCAAAGATTGACATCTATGGTTGACTCACCAACAAACGCACAACTTCAAATTGCAGAGTTTGGGTGACGATTTAAATCACTCGCAAGTTATGGTTCCACAATTATCCTTGATCGTTGATCTTCTTCGAGTGTCTTCATGACCGTTGGATCACTTTAAGTGGAAGGATAGGATAAGCAGGGAAATTTTTTTGAGAATTCAAATACCTGAATACCCATTGGCCATTCGATCATTTTTTATTGGAAGGATAGGATAAGCAGAAATATCTGAGATCTTGATTAGCCGAATTCCTGTCAGTCGTCGGATTAAAATTAAGTGGAAGGACAGGATAAGGAGAAAGTCTTAGTTCTCAATTATCTGAATACCCATCAGTCATTGGATAAAATTAAGTGGAAGGATAGGATAACCAAGGTAAAAGATCTGAGATCTTAACTATGCGAATTTTCATTAGCCGTCAGATCATTCTAAAGTGGAAGGATAGGATAAGAAAAGTTGGAGGGTCATTGGATTTAAACCAAGGAAAAGAAACATCATATACAAATCGAGTCCTTGATCTAATATCTTGATCAAATAAACATCATTCACTTCGGGTCTAAAGATGTGAGGAGGTTACTCTCCAGAAAAATCTCACTTCAAAATTTTCAGGTTGAGATTTGAAATTCCTGAAGCCCTTAGACCTGGAGAAATGAAATAAATTCTCAACCATCGGATCTGGAGAATATACGATGACCGTTAGATTAGGGATATCTACATTAGTAGACCACGTCAGCATGGAAATGTGGCAGATCACGTTAGCAGACCACATCATCAAGGACATATGGAATACCACGCCGGAAAGGACACGTGGCACGATCAAATAATGACAAGTATCAAGATGAAATCGACATTTCATGTATGTGAAAATCACGAATTTGATTGACATGTGGCAGGAACTTGGCTCATTCCACGTCATCAAATGATGTAAGCAAGTTAGGTCACTCCAAGAGTTTTACTTCAGGATTTTCACCACCGGAAGATGCCCTAAGTCCTGAAAGCCTAAATGTTGAAGTCCCTAAGTGGACATAAGTCGTCCGATATGAAGATCACTTCGGGTGAATTCTCAACCGTTGATCAAAATATAGTGGAAGGATAACATAAGTAGAATAGTCGAAGTTTCAAACTAAATGGTGGCCATCCATCACGATGCTTGATTAAGTCCTAGCCATCAGGTTAAACAATGAAAGGATGAATGTAAGGATCAAATATGACCATTTATTTGTTTCCGTGAAATAAACTATCCGATCTTATTCGAAGGTTTGAAAAGTTGAAAACCCAAAGTTCTAAAGGGCGAAGTTCCATCAGCCGTTCATCTCATCAGAAGATTGAAATCGTGACCATTGAAATTGATAAGCCCTCAAGCGCTCATTTGGCCTAGTGTTTGGTCACCTCCATTGGTCATATGATATAAGAGATTTAAATGAAAATATAATACATCGCTGTAATTGGTAAGCCTGTGGTTCTATAACGCTCAGTCACATGTAATGGTTTGAAGGAAGCACCTCTGCAGAATTCAGTTTATGTGAAAATAACAGAGATTCAGGATCGAGTTTAAAGGATGAAATTGATCCATATGTGATCAATTTATGAAAAGCCTTCATAGTAAAAATAATAATCAGTGATTATGGTTAAGTTAAACAAAGATGTGTGATGGTTCAAAACCAAGGGACACAGTGTATCACTCTCACATTGTTTTGAAGAATATATAAATGAGGAAGAGTGTTGAGAAGAAAAGTGTCTCTACATTCTGAATCAGAGAATATATTAAATTAGAGAAGCTGAGAGAGATGCAGTAAAAGACTTGATACAGAAGTTTGTCCAGATTTAGAAAATCAAGGGTGGTTGGGTGGTGCAAGGGCAGGTTGGTGCTTGCAGAGGGATTTGGTGCTTCCTTTTCAGTTGAAGCTAACTAAACAGGGGGTCATAGCCTCCTACCAGTTGGTGCTAGTGAATAAGGGCATGGGTGCATCCTCATCAGTTGGTGTTGATAAAAAAGGAAGAATATCTTCCTTCTATGTAACATTTAAAACAAATTTTGCAGTTAATAGAAAAGCATTTGTGTTTTTTCCCATTTGGGTTCCACGATAAATATTGTGTCAATTTTTTTTTTCATAAATAAAAGAAATTTGATAAAATTATTGTGTCATTGATTCACCCTCCCTCTCAGTGATAGGATCTGACCCTTCAAGATGAGTACCTCTTTTTCATTTAACGAGCTCAAGGAGGGTAACAAATGTAGATATAACTTGCCTTCGGTAAGTTCCTCTTCCTTTATTTAACAAACTGGAAGAAGTAAGGGTTCGTTCCCATATGGGTCCTTCAATGTGTAGTTTAGTGAATCTAGAGAAGGAAAACTCGATGGTTTTTCATGTTTAGAGAGTCTGAAAAGAACTTAAAGGAGACTCCAGGGTTGTTCTTTTCCGTAATTTTAGTCTTCAACACCGAAAAAGAGATAAACTATCACTTGAAAGACGCCCTTTCAAACCTTTTAATGAGTGTGAAAGGAAGCAATATCACTCAGTAATATTTTCATGTTTAGAGAGTCTGAAAAGAGTTTAAAGGAGACTCCAGGGGGTTCATTTTTCGTATAACCTTTACGAGTCCGAAAAAAATGATATAATTATACTTAGTCACATTCCCATTTATTTACGAGCACAAGAAAGAACAAAGATTAATCTCGGTATTGGTTTCATTTTTACACAATCTTGAAACAAAATTAAACTATGCTTGTGATTTCCAAACATAATTTCCAAAGGTTTTGAGGGATACCCATGGATGGTTGGTACTCTTTCCAAACGTAATTTCCAAAGGTTTTGAGGGATACCCATGGATGGTTGGTACTTTGTCCAAACGTAATTTCCAAAGGTTTTGAGGGATACCCATGGATAGTTGGTACTCTGGCCCTATCCTGAAAATATAGTGGCTTAACTCCATAATGATAATCAAAGGCTGGAGACATGTCCCCCCAATATTCACTTCATTCATCGACACTTATATTGTCACTGATTTCTGTACCAGATGAGAAAAAAAGGTCAACTGACAAAGATGTATGAAATAAAGGTTCAAATACGAGACCTAATGAAAGACTCGACTCGACATCTACGAGATCTAGATAAAGACTCGAGTCGATATCTATGAGATCTAGTGAAAAGACTTGACTTGATAGGAGAGGTGACTTTTTCATTTTTTAACTAGTTTGACACATGAAAAGAACTATGCTCAAGACCTTTGTTTCATTTTTTAACGAGCTTTCCATAGAGAAGAAAAACTATGCTCAATACCCATGTTTCATTTTTTAAGAATATTGCCACATAGAAGCAAAACTATGCTCAAGACCTTTCTTTCATTTTTTAACGATCTTGCCACAGAGAAGCAAAACTATGCTCAAAACCTTCGTTTCATTTTTTAACGATATTTCCACAGAGAAGCAAAACTATACTTAAAACCTCTTTTTCATTTTTTAATGAGCTTACCACAGAGAAGCAAAACTATGCTCAAGACCTTTGTTTCATTTTTTAATGAGCTTGCCACAGAGAAGAAAAACTATGCTCAAGACCTTTGTTTCATTTTTTAACGATCTTGCCACAGAGAAGAAAAACTATGCTCAAAACCTCTCCTTGATCACAGCTTCCAAGAAGACAATGCTTTGGAAGGAATACATGTCAAGGGACAAACATTAACCATGGCTTCCAGGAGTTCTTTGTTAGATGGAAGAAAAACACTCTGGAAGGAATACATGTCGATGGCCTCAATAAGGGTAGGGACATCTGGCTCTAATAGCCCTATCGAAGAGATGACCATGTCAACTACCATATCTAAGTCAAGAGAAGGGAGACATTCCCTCTCGTGCAGGGTTGAATGCATGTGGAAGGTCATTACATAATTGACCTATGGTGGGGTGGACATCGCTGGCATGTATTGAACGTTCAAGGAAGATGGATGGTTGACCATAAGATGAGGGTCAATGAATGAAAGTTGATCGATCGTTACTATGTTTGCATTGTGACGGAAACATATCACTCGAAAGTGAGTGGACACAAAATCTCTCATAGTGTAGACATGGTCTCACCCGATGAGCAGGTTAAATTCCAAGGGGTCCTAAACTAACATCACATCGACGTAGACCGTTTTTCCTCCCAAAGTAATCAGAAACTGAGAAAGGATCCCTAAATCTTGACTAACTCTTATGTCAAAAGTAAAAAAATTATGAGTCATGGGTGCAAGTTGCGGGGAACCAAAATATTTCCAAGCATTCATGGATAAGATGTTAATAGAAGCACATTTGTCTATTATAGTGTTAGAAATATTCCTATCACAAACTTGTATAGTGATTTGGAAAGGCACGTAAGAAGGAAGACGGGGTTCTATCAAATGATTCCAATTAATAGAAATCATCTAATTTCTTGAAGGGGGTGCCATCGGGATGGATGGAATGCCCCCTTGTGTGAGTGAATCAGTATTAACGAGGTAGACTTGAGTGACATCCTCACTCTTTGAATGAGGAGTGGGATCGAATGATGACAAAACTGGGTCGACCACTTTGGTTGCACTCTTCAAGGGAGGAGTGGTATCGACCGATGATAGAACTGGATCGAACACTTTGACAATCTTCAGATGAAGAGTGGGGTTGATTGATGACAGAACTAGATCAATCACTTGGGTTTCACTTTTCATATGAAGATTTGGGCTGATCAATGACATAATTGGATCAACTACTTGGGTTAGTGGTTCAACTGAGGATGAAACCAGATTGACCACCTGATCAACCAGACTGACCGGGGATGGAAATAGATTGACCAATCCATCAACTAATGATGGTTTGGGAGAGATATTATCATGATAACTATTTGGAATTTGAATATTTTCCAAAAGATAAGAATCCTCATCCATACGAGGGAAAAGGTGATATTAATGATCACCTTTGCATAACATATAAGGAAATTTGGCAGTTTTATTCTTCTTACCAACCTTAACATAACTAGTTGATGGGGTGTCATCAACATGTCCAACAGGGGCTGATGACATGGAATACCACATTTCTAAGACCTTGGGGAGACCAGGGAAATCCCTCATAAAGTTGTCACCCTTACAAATCCTGCAAGGGAATTTGGGTTTAGGATTCTTCATTTTAGACTTGTCAACTTTATCAACACTCCCAGTACAATTAACATTAGTTGGTTTCTTGGATCCAACATGACTTGATGCAGTTGGAGGCTTGGTCTCTTTATAATTCTTCTTCTTCGTCCCCTTTTGTTTCTTCTTCTTCTTATCAACATGGCTACTCACTTTAGATCTTTCATTAGGTGAAGAAGGAGAAAGGGAAGGAGACCTGATGGGTGAAGAAGGAGAAAGGTTCACATGAGGTTGATTTGTGGGTGGTGTTATTACATCCAAAGAACTAGGTGCATTCAAAGCACTGGGAAAAGTCGAGATCACTGGAGTGGGGAACAACCAAACTGGTAACCCGATGGTGAGTCCTAGAAGACTCAATATGGCAATGCATGGATGACCAATGTTTCCAAAATAAGGAAAGGTGAAAGGTTCCTTGGGAAAAGAGGTTCCTTCATTGGTACTCCTAGGAATTGTCACCATTGACACTGACTCGGCCTAAGGTACACTAAGGAAAACAAAAGGCACACACTACAAATCTAAGAAGAAAACAATCAAACAAACCTTCCCACAATAAAACCACTAGTTGGTGATGAAATCCAACATCGTGAGATCAATAAAGGAAGGGGTTTGGATAGAGAAGGTGGATCAATTACGTTGGCGGCTTGCTTAACAGACTTATGCCTTGGTGCAAGTTCCCACATGCTTTTACCCATGGGTGTAACCTCCAAGGAGCCTGAGTGAGTTTGACCAACATCTAACCCAGGTACGATGAAGACTCCCCTTCACTATCACCTTGTGTATCAACCCTACATATATAGGCCACCAAGGTTACCAACTCACAGTCAGCCTCCAAGCGGGTACAATCGACAGTTGGGAAGGAACATATAGGTAGGATAACAAGTCCAAAATTATTCAAGAGAACTAAAGACAAGTGGAATAGAATACTACTAAGAACCCCAAATGGTTTTGGGATTCACAAAGCTCCGAGACCAAATGAAACCAGTCATTTCTCAGGAAGAACCCCCAATATACGATCTTTCCTCTATGTGGGTTAAGCTTCGGAGGGGAAATCTCCACTGCTCTCCTCCACGCGGCCTCGTGTTTAACCATTGTGTGAGAGGGGATCTTGGTTATTATTATACAAATAATTGGATTTACCGCTCCCTAACACAAGATTCTATTTTTTTCTAATGGCTTTGGAAAGTTATCCTCACAGCCTATTCCAAATCCCTACACATTAAGCCAATGTAGGTTCACTACCAGATAATATAAAAGTGTCTGGTCAATTTTATGAGTGCTTCATTTTAGGGATGTTGTTTACTCAAGGGTTTGAAAGTGAAACTTATGATGTTTTAGACTCGACTCCAAAAGAATGTAGAATAATGAGATGCAAATTTTTTTCTTCAATGAATCCTACATACGGGATGGAGAAGAGGTTCGCCTTTCTTAAACAAAAACACCCAATTCCCAAATGAAATTTTATAAATGTAATTTACTACACTACCCAAAAGAAAGAACACAACTATCTTCTTTGTTTGATTCTAAAAGAAAGAAAATGCAAATCCTTTAATGCTTCATTACTTTCAATCAAAATGAAAGAGTCAAATGTAGATACAAAAGATATGAAGAAAAACATATTTCAAACAAAGCATGCACTCACAGGATAACGAGAACTAAAAGGAACAATTATGATAACTCACTCAATCAAGAACTCAACAATCGACAAGAATTCAAGGAATACACGAAATTTCAGAGAAGAATCCAAAAAAAATGATAAGAATAAAGAGAAATCACTCAACTATCTTGACAAAAAGAGAAGCAAAAAAGAGAAATCCAAGCTAGGTTGTGGTAAGAATAAATTCTCAAACCATTCAAAGAGGAAATATTTGAAAATTAACTTAAGACCAACAAACCTTTGTTGACCTTTTCAATCAGTCAGATAACCAGGAATGTCACAAGACTATAACCAAACCAAGAAGAGACAAGGCGAATCAATATTGCAATTTGGAAAAGGTTACAAGCTCAAACAAGACAAAAAAAGGAGTTATAAGGAGTCTTATCCTCAACCTAAAACAAATTCACAAGAAAAAGTACAGACTCTAGGAAAAATACCTCCAACAAAGGATGGATCAAAATAGGGCAGATTCTCCTAGATCTGCTAAAAAGAAGAGAGTAGTTCTCCCTAAAACAAAGAGACAGAGCATTATATCACTCCCTAAGAGACCACTAAGGAGCGTTGATCAGATAACCAGTGCCTTGATAGCCACTCCGGGGGAGCGCTAGTCCTATAGATTCTTGAAAATAATCTCAAAAAAGAAAAAACTCATAGAGACTGGCTTGGTAACTATGACTACTACTTAATGAAGCAGAGGGAAGAGGGAAGGCTCATAAAAAATCAACCAAACAAGATCAAACAAGGCAAAGGTTCAAATTTTCCAAGGAAATACATGTCAGTGTCCTTCCCCATTTGAGTCGCCAATTTATGTTACAAAATAACTCCCCTACGGACAGGTGAATTTTCCCTTGGAGTATAGACCCCTCTACCAAGACAGAAAACTACCTTTAGACACTACCATTCCTATAGATTAATTATCTCCATCGAAAAAGAGAGAAGGAGGGATGGTATGATGTAACTCACTTTCGAAGTTTGTCCAAGCTGCTCCAATCCATATTTCTTAACAACACCTACAATGGATCACAAGATACAAACAACTATCTCCTACTCTAATGGATTAGACAAAATTGATCTATCTATGAATATTAAAACAAGCATAGACAAGTACAAGTAAACATATACTAGAAGGAAATATGCCAAGTATATTAAAATGAGAACCCAAAGAGAATAATTACAAACATGGATGATGATATAGAACTCCTCCAATCTCTCCTCATCTAGACCCTTGCATTAACCCCAAGATCATAAGTTTAATATATTTGTCTGTCTCCTTTGGAATCAAAGGTTTGATACCTCTAATCTTCCTTTCGTTTTCACCCTTGGAAAGGCCTCCTTTTATAGGCTCGGGAGGCTCAACCACCATGAGTATATTTGGGGATTAGTTGAGGATATGACTCCTTTATGTTAGTATCTGATCCTAGGATAGTGCCATAGGGTAGCATTCGATCCAAACCAACCTCGTCTCCAAGAGTTGGCCCTCAGAATGAGGCAGGATTTTCCAAATTTTCCTCTAACCAAAATTATCGCTCCCCTATAGTTAGAGATAGAGAATTTATCCTAGATCATATATCCCTAAATAAGGTAAAGGGGGTGTTTCTTTATGGGGTATCTCTCCCTTGGCATGGTCAGGGGGGCGCTACTCTTCAAAAATTCCCAAAAAATGGTCGATTTTTCATGTAAAAAGTGTGTTTATGGCCTTGAATGATGGGTTTCTTCCTCCAATATGACTTTGGGATCATGGAAAATGTTCTTTGATGGTTTCAAGGGTTTAAAACACATATAAACACATAGAAAAGTGCATGCGACACTTAATAAGGTGCATACAACACTTGACGACACTTACCAAGGTGCATACGACACTTGCGACACTTACTGTGAGATACTTAAGTGTGGCATTTTGATGTGTAACATATCGAACACTCATTATTGTAATAATACATCAATCATATCTCATATGAAGAAAAAAAACATGGTATTAGAGCAGGATTGGGCTTGAATCCTTCACAGGAGGGCCCAGGAAAATGAGTAGAGTAAAATGTTGGGAGTGTTAAATTTATGGGGTTGTTACAATATCTATGTACAACATATTTACTTTTTACTCCAACATAAATTATATAAAGAATTCCATAAATTATGGTGAGCACTAATTTCTAGTAAAAATGTCTAATTACCTAAATATGAGGAATGTATTGCATATTTACTTCTACCTATATTTATGCAAACAATCACATGAATTATGGAGGAACAATTTAACAAAGTCAAATACTATGTGGATGGATTATAACCAAATTAATCTTTGGGTAGTTACAAGAGGTATTCTCCAACTATTTATAAGAAAGAAAAATAAATTTAATTTTCAAAGAGACGTGTCTTTTTGGATCAATCTTATATTACTATAAAAAGACAGTTAGAAGACACAACAATAGACACACATATTTTTTCTCTGTCACACATGAGATAAGGATCTAAGGAAGAGACTAAGAAGTTGAAACTTTCTGAGTTACTTAGTGATGTTCTAGTGTTTAATAAAGTAATATCATATATCATTGGAAGTAATTACCACTTGTGGAAAATTGTGGTTATCTAATTTAACACTAGAAAATCAACATGGTTAGTCGTATGACATCGAGTATATGATGGGTGTGTGTTGGTAGCCGTATGACATCGAGTATATGATGGATGTGTGTTGGCAGCCATATGACATCAAGTATATGATGGATGTGTGTTGGTAGCCATATGACATCAAGTATATGATAGATGTGTGTTTTTCATAGTAGAAGACATATCATTTGGAGGGTCACTATATATAGTTGTGCACAAGATAAATTGATCTCCTCTAGGAGATGATTTTTGTTGTTCTTGTTTCTTGTTCTGGGAAGGTCATAGGTAATAGATCTAATAAGGAGCCGTAATGAAGGTCACAAGAGGTAGACATGGAGGGAAATACCTTCCAACATGATATCAAGGAGAGACATTTCCAGACATGATGCTCAGAGATAGGAAGTCTCTAGGATCAATTACCTCCCGGGACGGGACCATGCCAAAAAGCAAAGATAGTTCTAGTGATCATGGATACAACCAGTCAAGACTGATTGTAGCACAAATATGGTGATAGATTAAGTAGAGGAGGTTGCACTACATCCATAGGGAGAAGAGATTGAGTTACTGCTAGTGAATGGGGAACCTTTGGTGTCATAGGGAGCAGAGATAGAGGAGGAGTCACCTCCAACTTTAGAGGGAGTGTTGATGTTTGAGGCAACATCATGAGACATTCTCCCCAAAGGATCCTATGTGGACTAGTATGGGGTAATGTATAATTCATCCTAACATGCCTCAAATGGTCATATGAAGGAGAAAATACATTGGTTTCACAAAGAAAACCTTGATATTTCTTGTGAGACATTGGTTCCATGAGGGAACCTCGATATGTCTTAGACATTGGTTTCATGAGGGAACCTAGATATGTCAAGTATGGTCCAATATGACTTAGCATGATCGAAATGTTTTTTTTCTGTGGGAAGAGGCATCCATGACTACAATGTATGTTCAGAACAAAAATCCTCATAATATTTTGAGGAACATGACTCTCGAGGAGGAATTCACCGAAGTGAAAGTCTGAGGTTGGAGACTTCGGGATATTTGGGTGTCCAATATACATTCATGTACCCAAGGAGAAAATGACCAAGCTAGACCCTTGAGGAAGAAAGGGTACATTTTTGGGGTACAATGAGTCTTTGAAGGAATATCGAATCTACATCCCTGGTCAGAGACGGATTGAGGTGAGCAGAGATGTTACTTTTGAGGAGGAGGTATCCTTCAGGAGATCTAGAGGATATAACATGGATATTGATAGTGAGATATGGGAAGAGATGGTGCCTTCTCCCCCTCACCATCCAAAAGTCCATGGGGAGATAGTTGAGCATATTGATCTAATTGATCCCATTAATCTTGTAGCTCCAGTTGATGTTTCCAAAAATATTGCAATAGGTTGAAAGAGACCTGAATGGGCTCATCAGACTCTACAAGAGGCAGAAGGACATGCAACTCCCTATGGTACCTTCTGAGAGAGTAAGATATCTCAAAGATATTTTTTCTATGTCGCAACTATGAGCCACATCATTGATTCTGAGTCTTCCAATTATGAGGAGGAATCTAGTCAACCAGTATGGAGAGGTTCCATGATGGAGGAGTATCAGTCCATCATGAAGAATGATGTGTGGGATATAGTTCCAAGACTTGAAGGGAAGTCTATAGGGAGTTCCAAGTGGATATATAAGATTAAAATAAAAACTGGCAGGAGCATCAAGAAGAAAAAAGAGAGATTTGTTGCTAGAGGATTCTCTCAGGTGGAGAGAATAGATTATGAGGAGACATTTTTTCCTATTGCTCGATACACTTCTATCTGAATGATTATTTTCATTGCAGAATCCATGGGTTCGAGACTACATCAGATGGATGTGAAGACATCCTTTCTTAATAAAGAGGTTGAAGAATAAGTATACATATAGTAGCCAAATGGTTTCGTGATACATGATGTTGTTCCAGAGTCTATACTTAAGGCTTAGAAGTACAGTGTCTAGGCATCTGAAAGTGAGTAAGAGGTGGATAAAGAATAAATATCAACCTTTGGCAAGGGAAGCTATGGGTGATTTTTGAGTTGATGTTGTCTAGCTTCCAACTATTCCTGAATGGTTATATCCCTTTCAATTGCTGCCCACGAATGTTCAAGTTCAACCCGTGTAGTAGTTGTTTTAAGTATAGTATCAAAAAGGTTTAAGGCAATATGTGTTTGATCTGATAGTCCGGGCTCGATATTAAGTTGTCTTGTCACTGGGACAGTCATAGAGGAATAGAATGATAAGAAAATATCAAAATCTTTAGATGTTGTCTTGATTTAGGTCGTATAAAGGAGAGTTTATATTACCAACAGTGAAAATAAGGTACAAACCAAAGGCCCTTTCCCGTAACTGAGTTATATTTCAATAAATTGTGTGTGAGGTGTGAGAAACCATGGAGTTGTCTATTTCACAAGGCTCCTATCAAGGGAGAATCTTACTTGTAAACAGGAGAAGAGTAAAGATGAAGAAATAACCTGATGAAGCATAAAATATATATAGAAATCTAGAGTGTTCACTGGTCTTATACCTGTTGATAGTCGGTACAGAGGAAAAACAGTAAATAATATAGAAAACTAAAATTTATTCACTATAGTAGAGGTTGTACTAAATTATAGTGAAGCATTCATCAGATAAATATATGAAATGAAATGAAATACGAGATACAAAGAAACAAACTCATAACACAGTCGTGATGGAATTGAGAATCTTCAGATTTGCTTTATATTAACTCTCAAGGAAAAAAAATTCTCTATTATAATCGACCCAAAAAGGTCCAGCCCCGTTTCCTTCTTTCTATTGTATATTTATACAGTTTTACATGCGATGGAATCACAACCACTGTAAGATTTTTAGTTACCACAAGAAGGAGACCGATCGCTCCATTTCTTCATCTTTGTCTTATTTGGTGCCAGAATTTTTCCCTTTCACGTGGTCAGTATAAGTGACACATTTCTCCACTAGCCGAGATACCAACCTAGAGGGTTCTACTTGACAATTGGCCTCGAAAATGTAACAATCTTTGACTAATCGCGGCAACCTTTCTTCCATCTATCGGTCCAGGGTGTCGATAGCGCATAATTGCACGCTTGGCTTAATCATCCATTTATCTATTTAGATTATGTCTGCCAGAGTTACTTGCGAGACTTCGACTGAATCTCTTTCTTCTTTCTCGTTTATATCAAGCAAGAGTTTCACTATATTCATTTGACTCAATGTCTCAGAATTTCCCTCGCTATCGATACCTAACAGATTACCATCTAAAGAGACAAAAGCCTCTTAAAATGATTTCATCACCTTCTTATCTTGCATTTTACCTTCTGATATACTATGATCCCATTCCTTCAATAAAATATTTCCTCTGGTCTGCTCCGAAATGGAAAACCTGGGAGTACTTCCTGATCCCCTGTTGTTGGTAGCTATTACAGCCTCTTGAAATGTGACTCGAGATGCTCCAGCTTCTCTCTCTCTGATAGATAAATTTTCTAATACTTGATCAACAAGTAAGCAGTTTTTCTGAATTATCTCTACCTTGGCGAGCAAACTTTGTTGGGCTTTAGAAACTCAGCTCCGAATCTCCATCTCCTATGACTAGAACATCTCGATATTTATAACTCTACTTTTGGCGATTTCCACTCTAGCCTGTAGCTTCTCTATCAAGTCTCTTTGTTGGCCTACTTGTATCTGACTCGTATGAGCTACCAGCTCTACTTGTTCGAGCTTACCTGTGAGCAACTCGATTTCCTTTTTATCGATCATTCTTGCTTGTTCCATTCCTGTGTTTTCCTGGTCCTTAGCAGCCTCCTCCGCTATGGCTAGTTTTTCTTCTAAAGTTTTGATGAGGCATTTTTTTGCTTCAATTGATTTTTCAACGCACCGACTAAAAATTGGTTTGTTGTAGCATATGCCCCTAACATTCCAACTATTTCTGTCACAAACTCCTCTTTCTTCTTATATTTTCCATCGGTCAGTACTTTGAATTTTTTGGCCGTTGATTTTGCTTCTTGGTAGAATTCTCTTTTTACCACAACTTTCCTCTTCTTATCAAAAAGAAACTCATTTGGGGGAAGCTCTTCCATCCTTATAGGTCTCAATTCTTCATTGAAAATCCACCCCGTGTCTATGTTCCCTTTAGTTGACTGTAAGGGAGTAATGGAGGCGATGGGATCTCTGATTTGTTTAGCTGATTGACCTGGGGTGGCAACTGGAGTAGTCTTTTTCGACGGATCAGGAGTTTTTATTTCTGTTTTCAGCTTTCCAGTTTTCTCTTCTCCTTCTTGGTGCTCTTCTTTGGGGCCTTCGTCTTCTTTTTTCTTCACCTCTATTGTTATTCCATCCTCACCCTGCAATGCTGGGGGAAGACAACTCCGCTAATGTTCTTGGAACTTCAAAACATCTGCCCTCTCTTCGGGTGCTAGGGCTTGTATCTGAGCCAAAACCTCGGTGTAAGATCTTGCACCTCAGAAAATTTCATCCGAGGGTGAATTTTTGTGTTCGAACCTTTTAAGTCCACAACTGGCCAGGTGGTTACTTACGACCCTTTGTGGATCGTGCTTCTTGAATTCAAGGTGAACTAATTCCAGGTCTTCCAGGGCTGCTGCCTCATCTTTAGCATACCCGAAATCCAACAAAGAATAAGAATTCAAATGAATAGGAAAAGATGGCCATACCTTCTTAGAATATCCCTTAAGCTCCTTACTCACACCACCGATTACAGTTTGCCTGGCAACCTCATGACAGGCCAACTTGTCGAGTATGAATAATGGTAATGCATGCGGGGGAACAAAAGCCCCAAAAACTTTGAGATATGAGAATTATGCTTCTACATACCAGGCAGCTATACTGCTCAGATTCATCACTATACTGTCTGATATCCTGGGTGGCGGGTGGCCGAAAATAGTGACATGCAGAGGCACCATTACCCAGTTAAAAATTTCATAGACAAAATCGGTCGCTTTGTTCTCCCATAGTTTTGAGTGGTATATGTGAATGGGTTCGGCCTCTGATGGAGTCCAACTCCAGATCATTAATGGAAAGGGTGTCAGAAAACACATGGCATCCATGATATATGCATACATAAAGAATGAAGCTGTCTTTCCACTCTCCTTCTATGTTTGATACTCTGTAATTCGACTGGTCAAGCTATTAGACAACATTTTAGCCCAGTTGAAGGAAGACCCTTCAGTGACTAAATGCATTAGAGGTACCAACTGAAGGAAAAAATGTGTGGTGTCTTCTCTCCCGTATAGTTTGCAGGTCAT
>JASDQU010501412.1:90820-102251 GCA_032191745.1 Picea mariana | reverse complement strand
CATCTGTTGACAGGGGCGTTTAGAATTTCACTGTCTAGATTTTCCAGTAGGAAATGATTTTTTCCTTCTAGAGCTGAGACTCTAAATGGCCCATACCAAAGGTGGTCAAATTTACCATGTTTCACTGCTTCTTTCCTCCTTGCATCCCACCTTAATACTAAATCACCTAGGATGAAGTCTCTGTCTTTTTCCCTACGGTCGAATAATGCCTTCAAGTCATCTTGGTACTTCTATAACTTTTCATCTACTTCGACCCTATGCTGTTGAACCTCATTCAGCTGATTTATCCTCCTAGTGACATGATTGGGTTCTTCATTTTGATCTTTCCATAACTTCATCACTGGGAGCACCGGGTTTATAGGTAACACAACATCTATCCCATATACCATCTGAAAAGGTGAAATGCTGATAGAAATTTTTGTGCTTATGCGATTCACCCATAATGCATATTTTAAGTGCACGTGCCAAGACCTTTTGTTTTCATCCAATACTTTCTTAATTATATTTACCAAGCTCTTGTTAGATGACTTGGCCAGTCCATTTCCTTGGGGGTAATATGTTGTGGAATGGCCAAGAACGATGTTATACTTTTGATAGAAACTGATCATAGCCATAGATTTGAAGGCTTGGGCATTGTCTATAACTATCTTTCGGGGGCAACCAAATCTAGACAAAATGTTGTCTTCTAAGAAATCAATTACCACTGAGTCTATTTCCCTTTTGGTTGGAATGGCTTCCACCCATTTAGTAAAGTAATCTGTGGCAGTTAAGATCCAATTGTGTTGGGCGCTAGAATGGGGATTAATCTTGCCTATGAAGTCTAGACCCCATTGCTGAAATGGGGCTTTAGCTTTGACTGGAACTAAAGGTAGTGTCGGGAGCTTCTGTTTACCTATAAATAGTTGACAAGGGTTGCAGGCTCGGACTTTGGCGTTAACGTCTGAGAAACGTTTTGGCTAGTAGTACCCAGCTCTCAGAATTTTGTAAGTTGTAGCCCTCCAAGCATGATTCCCCCCGCACACTCCTCCATGAAATTCATTTATAACCCGCTCTGTTTCCAATTCGATTAAGCAAACTAATAAAAAACCGAGTGGGTCTTTCCAACATAGTTGATTTTCGGAGATAAAATATTTAACTACATGAATCTTTAAAGTCCTGGCTTTTGATGGTGGTAGCTCACTTGGGCATTTTAGAGTTAGCAGGTATGATACTATGTCTCTGTACCAGCCTGATGATACAAACTTTTCTTTGATCCTATTTGGGCCTGTTTGTTCCTCGAACTCACTTATACATATGCCTTCGTCGCCTTCCTGCAGGCAATTGATACCTAGGGCTCTGAAATTTGACTCAGCCAAAAGTTTGGCCAGACCTTGTCCTTTTATCAATTTGGTTGGTTTAATTTCCAGATCAAATTCTTGGATTTTGGCAAGCCATCGTCCTCTTTTTCCATCGCTGTCTAGTTGTACCAAAATATCTTTCAGAGGACTGCTAGGTACGTACGCAATTATCTTGGAGTGTAGTACATATGTTCTGAATGCTTTTAATGCTTTTACCATGGCGTATGCTTGTTTTTCTATTATATCATACTTTAGTTCTGCATCTCTAAGGCTCTTGCTGAAAAAGGTGATCGGTTGTTCGTAACTTTCTTCATTCTTTTGTAGGAGTACCGCAGCAATCGTGTGTTCTGAGGCAAATGAGAAAATAAGAAAATCTTTTAGATAGTCGGGGCTCGCCAACACAGGTGCCTCGCTTATGAATTTATTAATGTGTGTGAACGACACTTTGGCCTCGGTTGTCCATTTTACTTCCCTGTCATTTTTCAGCATACCTGTGATCAGTTTTACAATCTCAGTGAAATTTGGGATAAATCTTCGTAAAAAAATTATTCTTCCTAAGAAAGATTGAATCTCTTTTATATTTCTGGGAATATTTATAATGTCTATCGCTTCAATCCTCTTAGGGTCAATCCTAATTCCATCCCTAGATACAATATGACCCAAAGGTTTACCTTCCCGCATGGCAAAATGTGATTTCTTTGGATTTAAAGACAGACCAAACCTACGACATTTTTTGAATGTCTATTTAAGATGTATCAAGTGTTCTTCGTCGGTTTTAGAGAAAACCATCAAATCGTCAAGATAGATGAATACGAACTTATCCCTTTCACCAATGAAAGCGATGTCCATAGCACGCTGGAACGTGGCTCCTACATTCATCAAACCAAAAAGCATTTTATCATACATGAACGTACCCCATGGTGTAGTGAAAGCAATTTTTTCTCTATCTTGTTCATTCATGGCGATTTGATTATATCCAGAGAAACTGTCGATCATAGACATTCGGTTAGTTCCAACTACCTTTTCTAGCACATGGTCCATTTTGGGCAACGAATAGTTGTCTTTAAGAGACAACTTATTTAGATTTCTGAAATCCACACACAGTTTGATTTCCCCATTCTTCTTTCTGACTGGGACGAGGTTTGCTACCCAATCTGAATACCTCAGAGGTACTATTATTTTTGCATCTAAAAGTTTCTTAACTTCTTTTTCGATCACAGGTAACAAAATGGGGTTGATCTGTCTAAGTTTTTGCCTAAATAGTTTGACCCCAGGCTTTAGAGGTATCTTGTGATCAATTACGGAAGTGTCATATGTCCTCAACTCATCATAAGACCAGGCGAAAACGTCCTTATACTGTCTGAGTAGGTATTTATACTTACTTTTTATTTCGGGAGGGAGTAATTTAGATATTTTTACCATCCTGAATTCTTCTTTGGTTCCTATATCACAGTCCTCCACTTCTTCTGGTTGGGGTTGTACGGTGGATTTTACAGGTATGTCGTTTTGATCAAAAAGTCTTTCCAGAGGAATCAATCCTTTCGGAATCTGGTTATTTTTTAAGACGAGCATGCAATGATTTGCGATTTTGTCTTGGAAGTTTTGAGGGTCTTCCCCTTCTTGCATGATCCATATGTTGTCATTCTAATTTTCTTGATCTGCGTGAGTTTCAGAAAAATCACCTATTGCTTCAAGAAACTTTTTAATTTGTTCATCATCTTCAAAAACCTGCTAGTGCTGGATATTGTCTGGTACAGATGGTGTGTGTCTTATCTCTATGTGGTAATTCAATTTAAAGGTTGTGGGAGGAGTGAAAGTTGAAGCTGTTTTACCTAATGAATTAGCCTATAAGTTTTCTGTACGTGGGATGAAGTGGACATTTACAGAGGAGAATTTTTTTTACATTAGATCCCAAACACAATTTATGTATGATCTTAACTGGGGATGCTTGGCCTGGTATTGTCGATTTACTTGTTTGACCATCAACTCTACATCTCCATACACCTCTAGGTTTTTTATTTTCAGCCTCCTGGCAGCTTCTAATCCCAAAACCAAGGCTTCGTATTCACACACATTGTTAGTATAATCTATATCGCATTGTAGTCTGTAAGAAAAGGGGATGACGAACTTTCCTTTGGGTGCCACAAAAAACACTCCTACACCAGCCCCTTCGCATGACGAGGCGCCGTCAAAAAACATTTTCCAGGTACCGGTGGTACAAATATCCCCGGTCATGTTACCTGACTCTTCATGCTCTATATCATTTTCCTCTGTGCAACCATCTAAACCGTCATCAAAAGATAAGATACAATTTCCTAAATCTTGATCTACAATGTAAATAGGGAAATTGTTAGGATTTTAAGGGTCGCTTAATGTATATGCTAACCTCGTCTCCCTGTACAACTGAGTAAACTTCCCACCGAACACAGGAATTGTGGCGTATATCATATCTAATTGAAGAGAACCCCCTAGCTTGGCTCCCCATGACCTAGACAACAGTAAGTCATACTTGGGGGGAATATCAGCAATGACCACATCCATCAAGACGCTCTTAACCGGGATCTGTGCCAGGGTGACTACTAATTCCTTTATCATTCCCATGCACTTAACCTTTCATGAATCAAATGAGTAAATATCTTCGTAAGGTCTGGTGATCTGGAGGCCCAATCTGTCCAAAATAATTTTAGGCATTACGTTATGTGAGGCTCTGGAGTCTAGCATGAAATTGTGTAGAAATTGATCATACACATTCAAAGTGATATAAAAGGGAGCAATAGTGTCTTTGTATCCTTCAAAATGTGGGCCAAAAGTGATGTTGGGCTTACCATCTTCCAGGTTCAAAACATCAGATTGGCTTTCTGGCTCTAAAACGCCTATCACTTTGGTAATCTGCTTCCAATAAGCTGGGTTTTTTACTAGCTCCACTAGAGGAATTGGTATCTTAATTTTATTTATTTCATTCTTGAAACTGAAAGCTCCTCCAGCCTTGTCTATTTCTTTAGATGTGACTTCGAAACACTTATTCTCCAACGTATTGGTTTGGACTGACTTATTACTCTTGGTCTTGGTTATAGGGGTATTTGCATTAGTTGCTTCGGTTCCCTTTGTCTGGGTTTCAACCTTCTTTGCTTCCAGGTTTAGTGTGTTTACCACTTTCGTTTTGTTGCTGGATATTATTGTTTCTTCCTGGGTAGGCTCATAAGTTTTCCCTCTTGGGATAATTTTCTTAGGTTGATTATCTGAAGCGAGCTTGCTCTTAGATCTTAAGTTATACCTGGGTTGGACTTCAGCCATTATCATATCAGTTTCTCCTTGATAATTGCAAAGGTCAATAGAATCTCTTTGTCCACTTTCGATAGAGGATTGTTGAGTGTTTAGAGTTTTTTCATAATCTTATTTAGTCAAATAAGGTTGTGTGCAGTCATCGCCTAAATTCGTGACATCATCCTCCAAATCTCTGAAATCCTGTAAATCATTCACTCCTATAAAACTTTCATTCTTTAGGGGAGTTTGTATTTTCTGATCTTCGTTTTTTATCTGTCTTTGTTGATTTGGGGGGTTTGGGTTCCTCCTGAAGTCCCTTTTGGTGGAAGAATCAGTTTTGGTCTGTTCTAGCTCCATCCTAGAAATTTTATTAGACAGTTCTTTAATTATTCTAGCCATATCGTCTACTTTATCATCTGTATATTTATTAGACCCTGATGGTCTCGCTTGTTCCCTAAAGCGTCTATTTTCTTGGTTTCCCGCTTCTACTTTAGCTTTTAACTTGTCGGAAGCCATCATATTTGACTCAATTTCCACAATGTCATCTTGCATTCGGTTTAAAGTATCTCCCCTTCTTTCTCTTAAAAGAAGTGCAAAATCTGGTTCGAAATCTCCTACGAAGGTTACTTTGGCTGCAGGTTGGGATAGTTTAACCTCGGCTGGGATTTTGTTATAGAGTTTATTGAATCTTTGAATAAAATCCATAACTGTTTCTAAATTTTTCTTTCTTAAAGACCCAAATTCGGTTAAATAGTACAAGTGGTCCTTTCTTTCTCCCCATTGTCTGAGGAAGGCATCTTCTAAAGCATCATAGGACAATATAGACCCTGCGGGTAGACTCTAAAACCAAGTTCGGACTTGACATTAGAAGGTTTCGACGAAAAGCCTTGAATATACATCTTCATGTTCAAGACCTAAGATGTCTACGAATTGATCGAAGAAATTTATGTGTTTGGTCACGGTTAAATCTCCCTCTCTGGTAAATTTTGGCAAATTTTTTATATAATTCTCAAGGAGGTTGTGTAGAGGAATGGGCAAGACCAGAGGGGCATATCTAGCCGCCACCTTAGAGAACACTCTGGGAGGAGGATTAGGTCCTTGACCTCCAGCTCCTCCTCCTACAACACCTCCACCTCCTCCTCCGGTGGTTGCCATCGATATCAGTGGAAAGTTGTAAAGGGGGTTATGGAAAATGAGAAGTGGCTCTTTAGTTTCCTTGTGAGGCGAGAAAGATAAGTATGAATGATAAGGAACGTGAGGGCTTGGTTCCTCATATTTGCAAGAGATGTAATCGAGTGAACTGATGGGCATAGAATTCAAGTGTGTAATATACTCTTCTAGATTAAGTGAGGTCGGGAAATTTAACTGAAGAAAAGATGGTATGTCAACTGCCGACAAACTTTCAACAGGGCCCTTTCCTTTGTGTACTAAGGGGATTGTTGGATGGATCTCACCTCTAAATTCAGAGTGAGTTGACGTTAGACTCTTGGGGTCAAAAGGTGGACTGCGCGAAGTTCAAGGTTATGAAGAACTCTTGGTCTCTCGTTGCGTTCTTTTAAACTTATAGACTGCAGCGGTTGGCTTAAGAGAGACTCTCACTTTTAGAATCTTCTCGGGATCAGTAATGGGCATGATCTATTTACAATACAGGTTTTGTCTAGTATTCCTTCGACCGTATGCCAGCTTATTATTTGTGGAGTCACCAAGTGAAAGATTGGAAAGCCTTAAAAAGGTGTGTACTCTTTGTTCACTATCAAAGGGTAACACTTTCAACGAAAAATATGTTATTTTCCTAGGGAAAAAGATTTTGTAACTTCGGTCCCCGGCAACGGCACCAAAAATATGTTGTTCCAAAGTCTGTACTTAAGGTTTAGAAGTACAGTGTCTAGTCATCCGAAAGTGAGTAAGAGGTGGATAAGGAAGAAATATCAACCTTCGACAAGGGAAGCTATGGGTGATTTCTGAGTTGATGTTGTCTAGCTTCCAACTGTTCCTGAATGGTTATATCCCTTTCAATTGCCGCCCATGAACGTTCAATTTCAACCCATGTAGTAGCTGTTTTAAGTATAGTATAAAAAAGGTTTAAGGAAATATGTGTTTGATCAGATAGTCCAGGCTCGATATTAGGTTGTCTTGTCACTGGGACAATCATAGAGGAACAAAATGATAAGAAAATCTCAAAATCTTTAGATGTTGTCTCGATTTAGGTCGTATAAAGGAGAGTTTATATTACCAGCAGTGAAAATAAGGTACAAACCAAAGGCCCTTTCCCAGAACTGAGTTATATTTCAATAAATTGTGTGTGAGGTGTGAGAAAACATGGAGCTGTCGATTTCGCAAGGATCCTATCAAGGGATAATATTACTTGTAAACAGGAGAAGAGTAAAGATGAAGAAATAACCTGATGAAGCATAAAATATATATAGAAATCTAGAGTGTTCACTGGTCTTATACCTGCTGATAGCCGGTACAGAGGAAAAAGGGTAAACAATATAGAAAACTAAAATTTATTCATATAGTAGAGGTTGCACTAAATTATAGCAAAGCATTCATCAGATAAATATATGAAATGAAATGAAATACGAGATACAAGGAAACAAACTCATAACACAGTCATGACAGAATTGAGAATCTTCATATTTTCTTTATATTAATTCTCAAAGAAAAAAAATTCTCTATTATAATCGACCCAAAAAGGTCCAGCCCCATTTCCTTCTTTCTATTGTATATTTATATAGTTTTACATGCGATGGAATCCCAACCACTGCAAGATTTCCAGTTACCAAAAGAAGGAGACCGATCGCTCCATTTCTTCATCTCTGTCTTATTTGGTGCCAGAAGTTTTCCCTTTCACCTGCTCGATATAAGTGACACATTTCTCTACTAGCCGAGATGCCAACCTGGAGGGTTCTGCTTGACAATTGGGCTCGAAAATGTAACAATCTTTGACTAATCATGGCAACCTTTCTTCCATATGTCGGTCCAGGGTGTCAATAGTGCATAATTGCACGCTTGGCTTAATCATCCATTTATCTATTTGGATTATGTCTGCCAGAGTTACTTGCGAGACTTCGACCGAATCTCTTTCTTCTTTCTCGTTTATATCAAGAAAGAGTTTCGCTATATTCAATTGACTCAATGTCTTAGCATTTCCCTCGCTATCGATACCTAACAGATTACCATCTATAGAGACAAAAGCCTCTTCAAAGGATTTAATCACCTTATTGGCTTGCATTTTACCTTCTGATATATTGTGCTCCCATTCCTTCAATAAAATATTTCCTCTGGTCTGCTCTGAAATGGAAAACCTGGGATTACTTTCCGATCCCCTACTATTGGTAGCTATTACAACCTCTTGAAATGTGACTTGAGCTGCTCCAACTTATTTCTCTTTGACAGATAAATTTTCTAATACCTGATCAACAAGTAAGTAGTTGTTCCAGATTATCTCTACCTTGGTGAGCAAACTTTGTTGGGCTTTAGAAACTCGGCTCCGAATCTCCATCTCTTGTGACTGGAACATCTTGATATTTATAACTTTACTTTCGATGATTTCCACTCTAGCCTATAGCTGCCCTATCAAGCTTCTTTGCTGGCCTACTTGTATCTGACTGGTATGAGCTACCAGCACTGCCTATTTGAGATTAGTTGTGAGAAACTTGATTTCCTTTTTATCGGCCATTATTGCTTGTTCCATTCCTGTGTTTGCCTGGTCCTAGGCAGCCTCCTCCATTGTGGCTAGTTTTTCTTCAAAAGTTTTGATGAGGCGATTTTTTCGCTTCAATTGATTTTTCAATGCCTCGACTGAAAATTTGTTTGTTGTAGCATATGCTCCTAACATTCCAGCTATTTCTGTCGCAAACTCCTCTTTATTCTTATCTTTTCCATCAGTCAGTACTTTGAATTTTTTGGCCGTTCATTCTGCTTCTTGGTAGAATTCTCTTTTTACCACAGCTTTCCTCTTCTTATCAAAAAAGAACTCATTTGGGGGAAGCTCTTCCATCCTTACAGGTCTCAATTATTCATTGAAAATCCACCCTGCGTCTATGTTCCCTTTAGTTGACTGTAAGGGAGTAATGGAGGTGATGGGATCTCCTATTTGTTTAGCTGATTGGCCTGGGGTGGCAACTGGAGCAGTCTTTTTCAATGGATCGAGAGTTTTTATTTTTATTTTCGGCTTTCCAGTTTTCTCTTCTCCTTCTTGGTGCTCTTCTTTGGGGCCTTCGGCTTCTTTCTGCTTCACCTCTGCTGTTATTCCATCCTCACCCCGCAATGCTGGGGGAAGACAACTCCGTCGACGTTCTTGGAACTTCAAAATAACTTCCCTCTCTTTGGGTGCTAGGGATTGTATCTGAGCCAAAACCTCAGCGTAAGATCTTGCACCTCAGAAAATGTCATCCGAGGGTGAATTTTCATGTTCGAACCTTTTAAGTCTACAACTGGCCAGGTGGTTACTTACGACCCTTTGCGGATCGTGCTTCTTGAATTCGAGGTGAACCAATTCCAGGTCTTCCAGGGCTGCTGCCTCAGCTTTAGCATGCTCGAAATCCAACAAAGAATAAGAATTCAAATGAATAGGAAAAGATGGTCATACCTTCTTAGAATATCCCTTAATCTCCTTACTCATGCCACCGATTACAGTTTGCCTGGAAACCTCATGATAGGCCAGCTTGTCGGGTATGAATAATGGTAATGCATGCGGGGGAACAGAAGCCCCAAAAACTCTGAGATATGAGAATTCTTCTTCTACATACCAGTCAACTATACTACTCTGATTCATCACTATACTGTCCGGTATCCTGGGTGGCGGGTGGCCAAAAATAGTGACATGCAGAGGCACCATTACCCATTTAAAAATTTCATAGACAAAATCTGTTGCTTTGTTCTCCCACAGTTTTGAGTGGTAGATGTGAATGGGTTCAACCTTTGATGGAGTCCAACTTCTGCTCATTAATGGAAAGGGCATCAGAAAACACATGGCGTCCATGATATATGCATACATAAAGAATGAAGTCGTCTTTCTGCTCTCCTTCTGTGTTTGATACTCTGTAACTCGACTGGTCAAGCTATCAGACAACATTTTAGCTAGTTGAAGGAAGAGCCTTCGATGACTGAATGTATTAGAGGTACCCACTGAAGGAAAAAATGTGTGGTGTCTTCTCTCCCATATAGTCTGCAGGTCATCATAGCCACATATTTGAACTATGGTTCTAAAGAAGATATTGAGTATATGCCATTATTGTTTTCCCTGAACTTCGCAAGGTGTGAAACCCAATCTTTGATTAAACTGGACATAGTCTTGTCGTACTGCACACATTCCTTCTATTTGAAAATCTCTAGGAATTTGGCATTGTATGTAAATTCTAACATGGCTGGCAACTTGTACATAGCCTGCAGTTGTTCAGGTCTGAAAGTCCCAATAGTGACCCTCTGCTCATTAATGATGGCTCTAGTTGGTATATCGACATGATCTAATGCCCACTGAACCATATCGTAGTAAGGTAGTAGTCATGTCCTGGCCGCTACTTTATGCATTCCAGACTGGACAACAATCTTATATTTGGTAGTCAAGTCGTCTTTTTCATTGTCGCTAGAATCATTTGAATAATCTACCAATTCGAACTATAGAAAATCAGAAACAAACGACCAGGTCTTAACAGAGTCGATACTTCGAGGTGAAGTATCAGAGACGTTTTCTGAACCTTGTCCCAAAACCTCAACATTGGCTTTAGATGCTTTTCGCGGGGCCATGGCGGGGGATTCTGCTTTATCTCTTTTGCGATAAAAATAGGTATACATACATAAATTTGTTCGCTGAGAAAAGTTTTCATTGCGTAATATAGAAATGCATTTGCAAGAACAAACAATAGATCTATATATTTCAATATTCAAAACTCGGTACTTTTCTGGCATAGAATGGTCAAATCATTCTTAGAATAAATTTAGCAATAAAAACTGAATCCTTACTTGTCAATTCGCCTTGTTTCTAATTAATTCCATAAATTTTTGACAGCTCATAATACAAGTTGGCGCAAGGAAAATTTAAGCTTGCCTTGTTGACTGTGCATGAATCGAAACACGGGAAAAAACTGACTTAGCTTAATTAATCAGGATTTAGTAACGTTGCAGTACTCATCTATAGCATGAGTAGGTTGCTCCTGAAAAATATTTGGGTGTCCTTGAGCACCGCAGAAGCAGAGTACATTGCATTGAGTGTGGTAGTCTATGAAGCAGTGTGGCTTTGCAATCTCCTTGCATATTTATTTGGACATGTGTTGGATTCCACTATTATTATGAGACATGGTGCAGAGGAAGGAAGTATTGGTGCAGTACCTTCCTATAGATGAGTAGGTTGCTGATGAAATTACCAAACCAAGATGAAGTTTAAGTACTTCCATGATAGACTTGGTAATGAGACAGTACTTCCATGATAGACTTGGTAATGAAAAATATTTGGGTGTCTTTGAGCACCGCAGAAGCAGAGTACATTGCATTGAGTGTGGTAGTCTATGAAACAGTGTGGCTTCGCAATCTCCTTGCATATTTATTTGGACATGTGTTGGATTCCACTATTATTATGAGACATGGTGCAGAGGAAGGAAGTATTGGTGCAGTACCTTCCTATAGATGAGTAGGTTGCTGATGAAATTACCAAACCAAGATGAAGTTTAAGTACTTCCATGATAGCTAATAACCCTAGAAGACTTTTCATCTCAAGAAGATAATTTATATTAGGTTACTAGCCTCCAAGAGAAGAAGTCGACCAGAAATAATAATATATATTGAATAGACAGATACCCAGAATGAGAAGATGGCCCAGGTAGTTAACT
>JASDQU010501412.1:67359-86093 GCA_032191745.1 Picea mariana | reverse complement strand
ATTAATATTCATGTGTACTTGGTATTTTGGCCTTCATGTAATATATCCCTCCTCCGCATTGACTAGGGATTGTGACATAGGTTATTCCATGGTGTTAAGGTGTATGAGACACTTATATGACACTTTACGACACTTAGGTTGAGGTACCTAGGTGTGCAAATTTCATGTGTAACAGAATGCCCCCTAAAGTGTGAGGTTAGAAGAGAGAATGATGGCCAAAACACTTTACAAATATTTAAAGCAAGGGTGTGGACTCGAAGAAGTTGGAACAAGCTGCACACAACCATCAAACAAATATTATGACATGTTCCAAACCCAAGGCAGTCATACCTATGCTTTAGTGATAAAGACTTTTTTAGGTATGCCCGCCATAGAATACACTGCGGATCCATAATTAGATTTATAAAAATGGTATAGCCACTGAATATACAATGTGGATCTATACTCTCATGACCTGAACTGATTGTAGCCACGAAGAATACATAGTGGATATTCAAGACATAAAGACATAGCCACAACCAATACAAAGTGGATCTATGTACCAATATATGTGTCAATGTTCAAAAGAAACTCCGTCGCAACCTGGGCAAAGTATATATCAGAGTGAGGAATCAACCCAGGGTCTTCTTATCAATCCCAATTTAGTATGAATCTAACCATGTGAATAGATGTCCTGATGTCGAACCTGGTAGAAACCACTTGATTATCGGTCAATGACGTAAATTGTTAGCAAGTGCGAGGGAAATCACCATTGATGTCAATGATTCCCAAGGTACCCTAGTACATTCCAACGAATGTGAATAGATGAGATGAATTCGAATATATGGGGAATCATTTGATCAGGGGTCAATGATGTAAACCCACTATCAGAAGTGAGGAGGCATGCCCTTGAGGCATGCAGTTCCCAAGGTACTAACTGGTTTCTAAGTCTAGTTCCCAGATAATGTGTTGAAGTCAATAGGAATAGACTCGTCACAAGAGGTCCTTGACGTATCCCCCATCAACGACACGAAACTGACACAGAGATGTAAATTGGTAGATCAAATGAACATGGACTGACACGGGTATTGAAACAAGAATTTGTGATGGTTGACTCTTGAGGCAGATACTTCCCCCTTGAACACTGAGGCATGACAACAACAACTTGACAAGGACCAAAACTTGATAATGCAGTGGATACGGTGACTTGTGTCGGGTTACCCAAAGGAGTAACGAAACTCAAAGGATTGGTTCAGTGCAGAGGTTCAGCAGATCAAAATGTGTGACAAGATAAAATGTTGTGTTCAAGGGTGACTGTAAGGATTACTGGCGATGTTCTCAAAAACTATTTGGCTTGCTTCTTTCAATTTTTCCCCCATCCAAATAGACGAGTACCTCTTTTTAATTTAACAAGCTCAAGGAGGGTAACACATGCTTGATATAACTTACCTTCAGTAAGTACCTCTTCACTTTTAAATGAACTGGAAGACATAAGAGTTCAGTCCCATATGGGCCCTTCAATGTATGATTGATTAACAAGTCCAGAGAAGGTACACTCGGTGTTTTTTCATATTTAGAGAGTTTGAAAATGACTTAAAGATGACTCCAATGTTGTCCTTTTTCGTAATGTTAGTCTTACAAGGCCGACAAAGAGATAAATTATCACTCAGAAGATTCCCTTTCAAACCTTTTAACGAATGTGAAAGGAAGCAAGATCACTCGACAATCGTTTCATGTTTAGAGAATCTAAAAATAGCTTAAAAGAGACTCTAGGGGGTTCTTTTTTCGTATAAACTTTACGAGTCTGAAAAAGTGATAAAAGTCTACTCAGTTACATTCTCATTTTTTTTCGAGCGTGAGAAGAAAACAAATATTGATCTCTATATGTTACCCCCATCTTGAAAATCTAGTGACTTAACTCCAGAATGATCATCAAAGGCTGGAGACATGCCCCCCAAGCTTCAATTCATTCACCGACTTTGAGGTTGTCACCAATTTATGTACTAGATGGAGAAAAGGGATATAGGTGGATGAAATGAAGGTTCAAATATGAGACCTAACAAAAGACTCGACTTGACATCTACGAGATCTAGCGAAAGACTCAACTTGATAGGAGAGGTGACTGTTTCATTTTTTAACGAGGTTGACACAAGAAAAAAAAAACTATGCTCTGGGCTCCAGGTTCAATCCCCATATTTCTATTTTATTTTTTAACGAGCTTGCCACAGAAAATAAAGATTATGCTCAAGGCCTTTGTTTCATTTTTTAACAAGCTTTCCATAGAGAGGAAAAACTATGCTCGTAGACTCTTCTTGATTAAGGCTTCCAAGAGGATAATGCTCTGGAAGCACACCATGTCAAGGGAAAAAAATCGGTCATGGCTTCCAAGAGATCTTCACCGTATGGAAGAAGAACACTCTGGAAGGAACACATGTCGAGGTCTATGATATGGGTAAGGAGATCAGGCTCCAATAGCCATATCGAAGAGATCACCATTTCAACTATCAGATCTAAATCATTAGGAGTTGAAGTCATGGGAGACAACGCCACATATATAACGTGTGGCGGGCGTGATACTGTCTACATATAAGAACCATTTAGGGAGGTAATCCAGTCGGGACCAATGAATGAAAGTTGATCAATAGTCATAATTCTTCCATCGTGAAGGAAATATATCACACAAAAAAGAGTGGACACAATAGCTTTCATGACATAGACATAATCTCGCCCAAGGAGTAAAGAGAAATCCAAGGGGTCTCGGACTACCATGACATCAATAAAGACAGTTTTCCCTCCCAAAGTTATGGGAATCTGAGGAAGGGTCTCTAAAGGTTGACTAGTTCTTCTGTTAAAAGCTAACAGATCTTGTGTAACCAGTGCAAGCTGAGGATAACCCAAAGCATGCCAAGCAACAAAGGACAAAATACTAATAGATGCACCTTCATCTATCAACGTTTGAGGAACATCCTGACCACAAACCTGTACTATAATATGGAAATGAATGTGAGAGGGAAGACGAGGTCCAGTTAGCGCACCCCAATCAAATAGGATGGCCTCATTACTTGGAGGGGATTTTGTGGGAGAACGAGGAATGCCCCCTAGCATGGTAGATTATGTATCAACGAGAAAAACATGGTCAGTATCAGGTTTACTCTCTATAGGGAGAGTAGGTGGGATTGGATCGACCACATTAGCACTCTTTGGAAGAGGATTGGGATTGACCGATGATGTAACCAAAGCAACCACTTTGACACTCTTCGAATGAAGGGTTGTACTGACCGAGGAAGTGATTGGATCAGTCACTTTGGCACTCCTCAAGGGATGGGTGGGATCGACCAATAGTAGAACTGGATTGACCACTTTGGCATTCTTCGGATGAAGAGTGGGACCAACCGAGGAAGAGACTGGATCAGTCACTTGGGTTTCACTTTCCATATGAAAAGTGGGGTTGATCAATGATGGAACTGGATCTACTACTTTGGGTAGTGGTTCAACCAAGGATGAAACCAGATTGACCACCTAATCAACCAGACTGGCCTAGGATGGAACCGGATTGACTAGTCTATCAACTAATGATGGGTTGGGGGAAATATTACGATAACTAGTTGGAAGTTGAAGCTTTTCCAAAAGAGAAGAAGCCTCTTCCATAGGAGGAAAAAAATGAAAGTAATGATCACCTTTTCATAACATGCAAGGAAACTTGACAGTTGTCTTCTTCTTACCAACCTTAACGTAACTAGTTGATGGGGTATCACCAGCATGTCTAGCAGGGGTTGATGATGTAGAAGACCACATTTCTAAGACCTTTGGAAGAACAGGGAAATCCCTCAGAAAGTGGTCACCCTTACAAAGACTGCAAGGGAATTTGGGTTTCAGATTCTTCGTCTTAGTCTTATTGACCTCATCAACACTCCCAGTACTATTAATAGTAGTTGGTTGCTTGGATCCAACATTTGATGTAGTTGGGGAATTGGTCCCTTTCTGGTTCTTCTTCTTCTTCTCTTTTTGTTTCTTCTTATTATTATTAACCTGGCTACTCACTTTAGAGCTTTCACTAGGTGAAGAAGGAGAAAGGGAAGGAGACTTGGCGGGTGAAGAAGAAGAAAGGCCAACATCAGGTTGATGTGTGGGTGGTGTGCTTACATCGGAAGCACTTGTTGCATTCGAGATCACCGGAGTCGAAAACAACCATACCGGTAACCCAATTGTGAGACCTAGAGGGCTCAAAGTAGAGATTTAAGGAGGACCAACATTTCCATAAGAAGGAAAAACAAAAGGTTCCCTTCGCAAAGGGGTTCCTTCATTGGTCATTCCAGGAACTAACGCAATAAAAATGAATATCCAACCTAGAGTCTGCTAGGGAGAACAAACAACTCATGCTAAAAATCTAGTAAGCAAGCAAGAAAACAAAACCTTCTCACCATGAGCACACTACTTGGTGATGAAATCCAAGGTCACTGAAACAAAGTAAGAAGGGGTTGAGATAGAGTGGGTGGAAAAGTTATGTTGATGACCTGCTTAATGGACTTACACCCTCATACAATATCCCACACATAATCGTGGGTATACCCTCCAAGGAGCCCGAGTGATTCTGCCCAATGTCGATTCCACGTACTGTGAAGACTTGCCCCTCCATAGTCACCTTGTGTAAAAACCCTAAAGAGATAGGACACTAAGGTTACCAACTACAATAGTGACGCTTGGGGAAACAGTCGATAGTTCGATCCATGCGCAAGGGCAGGGTATCTAGCCTGAAATCAACTTGAAAGGCTTCCACTCATCATTGTAGGTATACCTTCAAGCGACCCCCATAATACATGCAATCTCTACACCAAGACCAACAAAGTAGGGTGAGTAACTCTGCTAGTCTCGATGCGACCTCAGGTTTAACCCTTGTGTGAGAAGGCCTTCCCAGGACAAAATGTAGCAATTGGATTTCACCGCTCCCTAACACAAGATCCTATGTTTGTTTGTAGCTTTCGAAAGTTATATTTCACATGTATTCCAAAGCCCTACAACTAATATAATGTAGGTTTTCTACCAGAAAATGTAAAAATGTCTAATCAATTTTAGTTCAGCGCTTGATTTTTAAGGGTTGTTGTTACTCAAAAGGAAAATAGTGTAGAAAATATGGTGTTTTGACCGACTCGAAAGTTATTCAAAGAGATGAATATGAAATCTTTTCATTTCGATGAAAGCTATGCTACGATAAGGAGAAAACCTTCATCATTCTAGATGCACAATGCCCCAAAATGTCAAAAAACATGCAATTATGCTACTTCAAATGGAAGCTAGTTCCACTACCCAAAAACAAGAATGCATTTATCTTCTTTGTTTGATTATGATGTATACAGAAAGTAAATACAAAACCTTCAATTCTCCACTACTTTCAATCAGGAGAAAGAGTCCTATGCAAATGCAAAAGACACGAAGGAAAGGGGCTACAAACAAAGCATGCACTCAAGGCAGTGAGGTATGAAAGAAGACAACTAGAAATGTGTTCTGATAAACAAGAACACCATCAAGGATTCTACAACCAATCAATAATTCAAGGAAGACAATAAAATGTGAAGAAGAATCCAAGAAATGATAGGGAAAAAGAGAAAACACTCAAAACTGTCCTGACAAAACATGGAGCTAGAAAAGGCAATTTCACATTTCTGAAAAGGGTTTCAAGCCCCAATCAAGACAAGAGGGAGTGATAAGAATAAAAAACCAGTAAAAATAACTTCACAAACCATCCACATAGACTGGGTAAATACTTCCACAAAACAGGCTGAAAAAATCTGAGCAAAAAATGGCAAAAATCCTCCAAAATGGAGACTAGCACTCCATGTCTCAAGGGTAAAGAGCGTTATAACACTCCCTAAAAAAATATAGGGGAGTTATGATGATATACCAGTGCTCGGATATGGCCTGCAGGGGGGTGTTGGCCCTCCCAGAAACTCATAAAAATATCCAAAACATTGCAAAACATTCACCCAAAATGCATAAAAATTGGTGAAATTGCTAGTGAAGGTAGGAGAAGGTTAATGGATGATGAACAACCAGGAAAAGTGATATGAAAGATGGTAAAATGGAAGGGACAAACCAATTAAAGACAATAGGATTCCCTCCCCAGTGGAGTCACCAATTTCTATTATAGAGAAATCCCCCTGTGAATTGTATGAGGACAAACGCCATTAAAAAGGTACACTTTTCTTCTTCCTCTTCATACATTAGCTTAATTAGATCTCAAGGAATGTCAGTGTCCACGTTGAGCACTTTTCTATCTTGGCCTTAGGATTTTAGATTCCAAGAGAAAATCCACTTGTCCGCAAGGGGATTTCTCTATAACAGTAACCTTTCTTTTGATTCTGGAATAGGTACTTCAATCTTCAGTGGTTCTTATAGTGTTCTTGCAACTTCGATATCCGGGTCTCTGGTGTTAAATAGCTTCGATCTGGTCTCCTCCTCTTCAATCAAGTGCATGATCCTCTTAGCCATGAAATATCTTAATTCTTGCTTCTTCTGCTCCAAAACTTCTTCTTCTTCTTTCCTTCTGGCCTGATCTCTTTCAATCCAAGGTTTTCCTAGTAGCATGGTAAATGGGGCATTGTTCTCAATAAATTTAATAATCTCAAAATATTCTTATGTCGAAGTTCCATTGGCATTCATAGGTATTCGGGTGAGTCTTCCACATAGGTTTATCAACTTTCCTTTGAAGAGACCTATTCCTCCTAGTGAAGGAATCATAGCAGGCTTCCCTATAGCTTCCCATGTTCTCTCTGTCATGATATTCACCTGTGTTTCCTCATCCAGAACACAGTCAATGTCGAAGCCTAATATTATTGCTTCAACGCATTATTTCTCTTTGAATATCTTTGATAAGCAGACATGTCGGTGTTCATTCAAGGTTTCTTTCATCTGTAGCAATGTTTTCTCTGATTCTTTATGGGGTTCTTCTATTTTTGGATCTGCCTTAGGGTTTTGTTGGTTCAGGTTCATTCCTTCAAGCTTAGCAATCATTCTAGGGAAATCCAATACTTCATATTCCATAGCTTTGCAACAAATACAAATAGGTCTTCTCCCAGGGAATTCCTTAGGAAGATGTCCATGTTTTCTACAACTGTAACAGAGGATTAATCCACTCTTTCTTTTAAAATATCCCCATCCTTTCCTATACTGTGCACCAAGATCATGGTAGCTAACCTGCAAAAATTCTTTCTAGGATCCTGCATACACTTATTAGTCCAAATATCCTTTCTATGCATAGGTATAACATATCTTTCACTATTCTTATCAGATCTGTTCATATCAAACCTTCTTTCATCTATTATTGCCCTAGTTTTCAAGCTCGGATAGAATCTATCAAACATACCTAGATTCATACTTTTGAAACAAAATTTTCCGCTAATCTTACTTCTACATAGCACAAATCTTTCATATCTAAAACTTTTCACTAGTCCTACCTTTATCAGAGCACAAAGATTACAGTTCTTACCTCTTTTAGTCAAGAATTCTCACTTTTACCTTTCTCAGAGTAAACATATTTTATATATTACCTATTTTCATTCGATCGGACTTCTTTTCTTTAGCACAGATCTTCTCAAACTAAGTAGAGTACTGTGCACTAGAAACAAAAATCTATGCATGGAACTTTCATAGTTTCAGAACAGATATTTTCACAAAGATTCTTCTTTCTCAGTTCCCAACAATCACAATTTCAGGTCCCGGCAACGAAACCATTTGTTGGCACAGGGGAAGACACAAGTTTCAATGCTACAGTAGTGCACCAACCAAACCCTAACTACCAGCCCTTTTGACAACACCTGCGAAGCAAATGAAGTCTCACCCGAGGTAGAGGAAGGGGTGGTTGCAGGACTCAGATGCTTGTAACCTTATATGGGACATAGATATGTGATTATAATACTTGACAGAGCACTTAGCACCGAAAGTTCATCAATATTCAACCACTATTATACTGCGCGGATAGAACAGAGCATCGCGTCATTCACTCAGATCTGATGTATGTAAGAACTTATCATAAACATATAGGTTAGATCTAGCAGATAAAGCACTAAGCACATTCATATAGGTTAGATATAACATTCATGCACATCATTAGCACAAAGCATAAGTAGATTTATCTATATCTATCAAAGTACTTACTAAGACAAGACATAAACACATCAAGACAAAGCACAAAGTAGAACACCACAATATTTATGTGGTTCACCCCCACTCTAGGGCTACATCCACCAACTCTTCTTCTTTATTGTCTTCAGTCAATCAGTTACAAGAACAAAGCCATCAAAATCCTACTTCGCCTAGGACAGGAGATCTGCATAGCTCACTAGATCCTCCTTCCCCGAGTATATCTAAGCACACAGTCTTCCACAACCTCTTACAACGACTTGCACTTAGCTCTACAAATATCACACAGAATGCACAAAGAACTTACAATCCTTCGATCACATAGATCTAGCACTTAGATCATCAGCTCAACCCATTTTTTCTTACATTTCCTAGACTTCTATTTACACATAAAAAATAGGCCTAAACATGGGTAAACCCATGGGCTGACATCCCACTCCCATTACATATTCCCAAATCCAAAAAAGGAGTTGAGATCCTGTGATCTTCACTTCATCTTGCGCTCCTCCTTCGACAGCCTGTCAAAGTCCCAAAAATGGTCAAACATGACCAAGTATCCCTGAAAACTTGGTCAAGGGCCAACATGGATGATCATGTTGAGTGGTAATTGTGCCTACAACATAGTTGGATGTATCAGTCTCAATCATGAATGGTTGTTGCAGATCGGGTAAGGAGGGTAATGGAGCTGAGAAAAAGAGATGTTTCAAATCATCAAATGCTCATTGTTGTGCCTTCCCCCATGCAAAATTTTCCCTACCACTACCCTTGGTCACTTGGTTGAGGGCCCATGCAATATGGGAGAATCCCAACATGAACCGTCGGTAGAAGTTGGCAAGTCCCAAGAACCTTCAAAGCTCGGATAGTGTGGTCAGCGATGGCCAGTCATAGATGACTTGGATATTATTTGGATCCACATGTACCCCATGCTCATCAACAATGTAGCCCAAGTATTGGACCATGTTCATGCCAAAGGATCATTTTTCCAAGTTGGCATATAGATTTTTCTACCGCAAAGTGCTCAAAACCTATTGAATATGTTGAATGTGTTCCTCCCATGTTCTGCAGAAGATGAGGATGTCATCTAGATATACCACCACAAAAGAGTTGGTGAAGGGTATCAATACATCATCCATCAACCTCATGAAAGTAGTTGGTGCATTTGTTAAGCTAAAGGGCATGACCATCCATTTAAAGAGACCTTCTTTAATTTGAAAGTTCTCTTCCATACATTAGTCAGTTCGATGGGAACCTGGTGGTAGCCAAAATTTAGGTCAATCTTGTTGAAGAACTTTTCCCCCTTGAGTTGTTCAAGAAGGTCATCAATTTGGGGAATTGGGTACCGGTTCCTAACTGTGATTTTGTTTAGTTCGTTGTAATCAATGTAGAGTCGCTAGGTCATGTTTTTCTTCTGCACCAATACAATTGGGCTTTTGTAAGCGAAGGAGTTGGGTCTAATGTGCCCCCTTTGAAGCAGCTCCTAGATATTATGTAATACCCCAAGTTTGAGCCCCTGTGAAATATAATGATGTTTATAGGTTGGTGAGCCAAGTAATTATAAGCTGGTAGGCTTATGTGTTTATTAGGCCGAAGATCCTAGATGCTAAGGCTAGTCGGCCTGATTTTTGTATATGTAATTATGCAGATTATAAATAAAAAATACATCGTTGCATATAGACCAACCACAAAGAAAGATTTATGAGGGACTAAGATCCACTAGATAGGGAAAGGGATGGGGTTGAGATGCTAGGAAAGAGGGGATAAGCTTGAGGGCTTAACCCAAGGGAATATTATAATGCATTTCTTGAAAATAATCTAGTTGGGAAATAAACCCAGTTATACTAAGTTCCTTTAGGGAGAGGAAAAAAATCCAAGTGGAGAGGAACGAGCTCCTGGAGAGCCAAGTGTCACCCAAGACGCATGCAGATTTATGTGAGAATTTCCACCGTTGTGGGGGTTCGTTCTTATGATTTTGGCTCTCTCACAATTCAGCAGAAGGACCATTCTCACCATTCTCGCTTTGAGCATTCTGACCTGTCTAGCCATATTTCCTCACGAGGACATTCTCATGATTCTTTACATCCTTTATCCATTCACTCACGCACTGAACATGCATGCATAAAGAGCCATTGACACCATTGTTGAACCTCTGTAATTTTGTTGAGTCATCCCTTGCCTTAGTCATTCTTGCATATTGTGGTTTGAAGAGCTGGGATGTCAGGCCTGTGGTTGATTAAGCAGGTTGTCAGGCCTATGAGAAACTCTCTCCAGGTGAGAGAGTTTGTTGGGGAAGTGATTTCTCCTGGAGGGAGTCCAGCAACAGCTACAAATATCTAAGAATTCTTTATCCGACTTGTTGTTGAATCCCTGGAAGGGAAGTGGAGCAGCTGATGGACTGTGGAATAGTGAAGGTGCATATTCCCGAGGTGGGATAGGCATGTGGGGAATGAGCATCTATGAGCAGTGGGCATAAGTAGGCTCCTTCGAGAGAATCCTTCCTATTGCATTATGCAGCTTCTCGTGGCCTCGGCCTAGCCTAAGATTCCTTTTCCTTGGTGGAGTTTAGTCCCAACTCGGGGATGACCCACTGTGGATAGCTTGGAGCAGCATGGTCTAAGGATGGGAGATTCGTGGAAGTTCTGCACATAGTCAATGGTCATCTCATAAATATATAAGTACCAATTCTATGTTAATTGTATGTTGTGTATATTGTACATCTGTTATAATGTTATCAGAAATGTCTGTATATATTGCATGTATGTGTTTATTATTGCTTTCGCATGAATATGTGTATGAACAGAATGTTTATGTTTGTTTAAAATTTCATTATATATCTATATATCTATATATATATCATAGCATGATAGTTTCAGGTAGCATGACCGGCCTAGGTGGTTGGGTGTGTTACAACCCGTGTTACAACCGATTTTCAGGACACTTGGGATTTGATTTAGTGTCACATTCCCAGCAAGGTTGGCTGGGGGATGCTAAAAATTGGTATCAGAGCTTGAAGAGAAGGCTGAGATTTTTTTTTGTATTTACTCCAAGTGGAATGAACTGGAATGTAAGGACGAGGATGTTACATCTAACGCTTGATTTCGTCATTTTCCATTAGCGAGCGATGATAGACTAGTCCATTAGGAAGAAGTGCATCAGGGGTTAGATCAATTGGATGCTTAACTTGGAAGTGCGTCGGTACCACGGTGGGTGAGGAGAATATGTATATGTACTCTTCCATGATCCTGTACACTTTCTATTATTGCAAAGATAGGCTTTGTGTAGAGGTCAAAGATGTGGCGGCGAACTTTTGTTTACTATGAGCATGGATCACAAAGAAGACAAACTTCCCAGTCTGTGAAATGACCTTACTGCAATAATTTCTTAGGAGATATTAAAGAAATAGCAGTAGGTGGCACTACCTCTAGTATCATGTACAATTTTCTACCCAAAGTAATAACAACATTGTGGGGTCTAGACTCATACACATCATGTTTCTTCCACAAATATGGTTGTCCTAAAAGAACATCACAAACTTCAAGGGGATGAATATCACACAATACCTCATATTTGAAGGGCTTCAAGTCATAGGGTAGATGACACTATTGGCTAACACAAAGATCTCTTCCTTGGAGAAGCCAGAAGATGGTGTAAAGTTGCAGGTGCGGTGTCATCGGCAGGTCCAGCCGCTTGACGACCTCTGTTGAGATCAAGTTCTCCTGACTGTCACTATTGACAATGAAATGAAGCAGAGCCCCCTTTAACCACATATGTGAGTGAAATAGGTGTTCCCATTCCTCTTGTTCTTTTGGTTTGCTTGATTGAACTTTGATGGTAGCGACAGTGGCATTCGGTTTGGCATCGATAAATCGCTTCCCTCCTTCTGTATTTGATTTGAAGTCAAAATATGCCTCTGACTTAGAACCTTTCAGATTGGCCACCAGTGACTACTTGCAACAACATTCTTAAGTGTTGTGCCAGGGGATTTTATGGTATTCACACCACTTTCCTGTGTCCTTATTCGACTTCTCATTACCCTTATTCTGTTGCATCTTGGACTGGTTGTCCTGAGAGTGGCCATCTTTTCTCTATCCCTTCTTTTGTGGGTTGGAACTGCCTTTTCCCTACTTTGGTTGTGAGGAGTTTGCATATCCAAACTCTTGCCTCTTATGCTTAAATTGTTGCTCGATCTTGACTGCATATCTATAAGCCTCACCTAATGATGCAATGTCTAGAAACTCCATTTCTGTTTGAATGTATCTATGCAGACAGTCATAGTATTTGAGAACCAAATATTGTTCAAAGTCTTTGATACCAAATTTGGTGCACAGGGTATGGAAAATATTGGTGAAATCTGGTATTTTATGGTCCTTTTCCTGACGTAGCATGGTCCATCTTGTGTATTGGTCCTTGTAGCTTCCAACAGGGAAGTAAAGTTCTTTAATAGCATCCATGAAGGAATACCATGTGGGGGAGACCACAAATATTCCATATTTCTCTATGTCTCTTTGCTCAGAGTAGGTATCCCACCAATCCTTAACACGGGGGACCGCTTTGAGGAGTGCAAAAGTAATATTTTCCCTCTTGGGAAAAATTTGGACCGAAAAATATCCTTTGAGTAGATTCAACCATTTATCTATAGCATCCACATCTATCAATCCTTTAAATAATGGAATATCAAAATTTACTTGTAACTTGAAGGGGGTTTCATGGCCACTTGATGAATATGCATCGCCTATGGGCAACCACCGAAGGCTCTGTGCAAAGTTGTCCATCATTTCGTTCCTTTTTTACGCAAAGGATTCCTCGAGAAACATTTTAAAATTATATCATGCTCCATCATATTTATTCTCTTCCCCCATGAGCTGTTCTTAGGCTTGACGTGGCCTATATTGCAAAGAATCGACTGGTTCGAGTCCCAACTTCTTGTACCCAGATCTTGTCGAGGACATGCACGAAGAAAAATAAATGAAGAGAAGATCGCTATGATACCACTAATTTGAATTTATGAGTGGAATGAAATGAATAATAGACTGAATACAATAACACAGAGATAGGGAGAAAAAAAAATAGATATCCAGTGAACAATAACTTCTATTGAATAAATCAAACAGGTTGAAACTTTAAAACTGCAGAACTGAAAACAACTTGCTCTAATGGTGGTAGCTATCTCTGAGAAGAAATGTGGCTGCTACACGCATTTGTATGAGCATAATGATCACAATGAGTCTCCAAAGTCCTTTTTAACATTACTCATGAATGCCAAAACCCTAGACATCCAAAAACCTAACCCTGGGAGATGAAACACCAAACGTTATGTGGGCCCTGATGGGTAAGTTGGTACCTCAACTTCCCAGGGTCGTAAATTTTTCATATGAACTCCATTTTAGGCATGTGATAGCCTGTTGAAAAGGTATTTTCGAGAACTACACATTATTCCATCAAACTTTGACTTTGTCTGCAATTTCACTGTGGAAATCCAAAAAAAAAACACTATTTAGGGCCCCAAAATGGCCCTAGAAGTACAGAAAGATGTAATGACATGAAAAAATCCAAAATAAGTCAGTTGAAATATGTGGGTAGCCACCAATATCAACCTGGATGTTGTGTAGGGATTCAAGATATCCCCAGAAGTCCAGAACCCACAATTACAAAGAAATTTCATCATTATAGAGAAACATGATGAACTAAAAAATGTCAAGAGGAGCCAGTTGGAGTAGGTGGGTGGCCACCAATATCCACCTAGATCAGTCCTCCCCCCTTAGGAAACAATGATATCCATTACATTAAATTCCCCCATCAGGTGAGGAAATTTATGTTGAATTTATCTACGGGTGAGCCACTTGCCTTGGTGCAAGATCCGCCCTGACTTGAAAACCCAATACAGTTGGATCCTCTGCTAATGAGTGACCTTGACCTATGTGTCCACTATCTGATCAATGGAAGCCTGTTCCATGCAGTCAAGGTTGAGCTCTATTGGTGTCAACCATTCTATGAACTCTGAGGTGTCCAATAATGGAGGAAAATATGGTCAAAGGAGGTCCACATTGAACACTAGGTGCAAGCCAAGGAAGGGGGGAAGTGTTGAACTCAAAAGAATTGTCACCCACAACCTTGGTGATAGTGTAAGGCCCATAGAGAAGTGGATAGAGATTTCAATGGGGCCATGTAAGGCATTCTTTCTACAAATGTAATCAGACCTTGTATCCGACCTTAAACTTGTGTGGTACCTAGTGTTGCTTGTACTTAGCATTGGCTTTCTGCAAAATCTCATGGACCTGTTGGTGGATGTGTTGAATTCACTCAATGAATCTGGTGGCTTTGTCGGCCTCATACTGAAGATGGAAATATTTTGTCTGTGTGGTTGAAAGAGGTAGTGCAACATCAATGGGACCCAAGGGTTGGAATCCCATCCCCACCTGAAATGGGATATGGTTGGTGGAGCTATGGAGAGCCATGTTGTAGTTGTGTTGAACATAGGGAATACTCTCATCCCATGTACGTGGATGCTTAGATTTATACATGTGAAATATGTGCACAATCATTTGATTGATAACCTCTATTTGGCCACCGGTATGAGGGTGGAAGATAATGGATTTAGTGAGCTTGGTGTCCAACAGTGACCAGATACTCGAATTAAATGTGCTGAGAAACATGTTCTCCCGATCGGAAATGATGATTTGTGGTATCCCAAAATGGACCCACACTCATTCGAATAAGAGTTTGGCAGTATCTGTTGTTGTGATACTCTTCTTGCAGGCTGTGAGAATAGCCATCTTCAAAACTCGATCAACCACCACAAATACACAATCATGGCCTTTCTTGGTGGATGGAAGGATAGACATGTAATACATAGAGATGGATTCCCAAGGCCTCTCAAGAGTAGGAAGAGGGGTGTATAATCCTTTCTTATTGATGGATGTATTGGAAATGGCACAGGAAGTGAAAGATCTAATATACTTTTTGGCATCGTATCGAAGTTTTGGCCAATAAAAATGTTTCTATAGAACGACCATATTTTTATCCACGCCAAAATGTCCTTCCATCCGACTGTAGTGACCCTCCCAAATGAGCTTTGCACACTCTCTTGAAGAACAAAAAGGTGGACCATATTTCATAATAGTCCATCCTAAATGTGAAAATCGGTGACATTCACACCTGTACCCAAGAGCTGAAAGGTGGTGGCAAAGTCAGGATCTTGTTGATAAAGTTGGGGCCACTCAAATGCCTCATTCCCATAGGAATGGGGCATAGTTGTGAGTGAAACCATGGGAGGTCGACTGAGGCAGTGAGTGACACGATTTGTGCTCCTTGTCTTATACTTGATGTTGAGATGGAACTATTGTAGGTATGTGGACCACTTTTGATGGCAGTCGTTTTGCAATTTCCCATGTATCTGTATGAACTGTAGAGGCTTGTGATCAGTGTGGATGATTTTCTCCTTACCAAGAATGTAATGTTTCCATTGACAACAATCTTTCACAATGGAATACATTTCCTTGTCATAGGTGGGGTATTTTTAGATGGTATCTGAGGATGTCTCACTATGTTATGCTACTGGATGATCGCGTTGAGTGAGAACTGTGCCTACAACATAGTCAGGTGTATCAATCTCAATCTCGAATGGTTGTTGCATATCGGATAAGGAGAGTGTTGGAAATGAGCACAAGCGATCCTTTAGATCATCAAATGCTCGTTTTTATGCCTTCCCCCATGTGAACTTTTCCCTTCCACCACCCTTGGTCACTTGGTTGAGGTCCCATGTAATATGGGATAATCACAACATGAACCGTCGGTAGAAATTGGAAAGTCCCAAGAAGCTTCAAAGATAAGTTAGGGTAGTCGAGAAAGGCCAGTCACAGATTAGTTGGATTTTATCTAGATCCACATGTACCCCATTCTCATCAACAATGTAGCCCAATTATTGGACCATGTTCATGCCAAAGGAGCATTTTTCCAAGTTGGCATATAGTTTGTGTTGTTGCAGAGTGCTCCAAAACCTGTTGAGTATGTTGCATGGGATCCTCCCAAGTTCTATTAAAGATGAGGATGTCATCCAGATATACCTCCACAAAAGAGTTGGTCAAGGGTTTCAATACATCATCCATCAACCTCATGAAAGTGGTTGGTGTATTTGTTAAGACAAAGGGCATGACCAGCCATTCAAAGAGACCTTCTTTAGATTTGAAAGTTGTCTTCCATACATTAGTTGATTCGATGTGAACCTAGTGGTAGCAAGAATTTAGGTCAATCTTGTTGAATAAATTTGCCCCCTTGAGTTGGTCAAGAAGGTCATCAATTCGGGGAATTGGGTAGCGGTTCCTGATTATGATTTTTTTTAATGCTCTATAATCAATGCAAAGCTGCCAGGTCCCATATTTCTTTTGCACCAGTACAATCGGGATTTCGCAAGGGGAGGATTTGGGTTTGATGTTCCCCCTTTGAAGAAGCTCTTGGATATGACACTTGATTTCATCATTTTCCATCAATGAGTGATGATAGACTCATCCATTAGACAGAGGTGCAGCGACGGTTAGATCAATTGGATTCTTTACTTGGAAGTGCGTCTATACCTCGGTGGGTGAGGAGAAGATGTCTCTATAGTCTTCCATGATCCTGATCACTTTATTCTACTGCAAAGAGAGGCTTTTTGTAGAGGTCACGAATGTGGCAGCGACCTTTTTCTTACAATGAGCATGGATCACAAAGGATACAAACTTCCTGATCTATGAAATGACCTTACTACATTGCTTAGCAGAGATTAAAGAAATAGCGGTAGGTGGCGCTACCTTTGGTATCTTGTACAATTGTCTACCCAAAGTATTAATAACACTGCGGGGTCTAGAACATCGCAAAATGCAAGGGGAGAAATATCACACAATACCTCGTCTTTGAAGGGCTTGATGTCATAGGGAAGATGACATTGTTGGATGACGGGAAGATATCTTCCTTGGCGAAGCCAGTCAATGGTGTAGGGTTGTGTATGCGGTGTCATCGACAGGCCCAACTACTTGACGACCTCTGCTGAGATCAGGTTCTTATGACTATCACTATCGACAATGAAATGAATTTGAGCCCCCTTTACCCGCATCTGTGAGTGAAATATTCATTCCCCTTCTTCTGGTTCTTATGGTTCACTTGGATAGATGTTGGTGGTAGCGATAGTGTCCCTGGGTTTGGCATCAATAATATGCTTCCCTCCTTCTGGATTTGATTCGGAGTCAAAATATTCCTCTTACTTGGAAGCTTTCATCTCGGCCACCAATGATTGCTTGAAGCAACATTATTCGTTGTTGTGCCAAGGTATTTTATGGTATTCACACCACTTCCTGTGTCCTTCCTCGACTTCTCATTACCCTTCCTATGTTGCATCTTGGACCGGTTGTCCTTAGAGTGGTCATATTTTCTATGTCCCTTCTTTTTTTGGTTGGGGCCACCTTTTCCCTGCTTTGGCATTGAGGAGTTTGCAGATCCAAACTCTCGCCTCTTCTTCTTAAATTTTTTCTCGATATTGACAACATATCTATAAGCCACACCTAATGATGCGATGTCCAGAAACTCCATTTCTATGTGAATGTATCTATGTAGACAACCATGGTATTTGCACAGTAGATGTCGATCAGAGTATTTGATACCCAATTTGGTGCACAGGGTATGGAAAATATTGGTGAAATCTGGTACTGTCTGGTCCCTTTCCTGGCACAGTGTGGTCCATCTTGTGTACTTGTCCACATAGCTTCCAACATGGTAGAATTGTTATTTAATGGAATCCCTAAAGGAATCCCATGTGGGAGCGACCACAAATATTTCATATTCGTCTATGGACCTTTTCTCAAAGTAAGTATCCCACCAGTCCTTAACATGGGGGATGGCCTTGAGGAGTGAAAAAGTAATCTTTTCCCAAAATTGTTGACCAAAAAATACCCTTCGAGCAGGTTCACCCATTTATCTATAGCATTCTCATCTATTAGTCCTTCAAATAATGGAATATCAAAATTTACTTGTACCTTGAAGGGGGTTGCATGTTCACTTGATGAATATGCATCTCCTATGGGCAGTCATCGAAGGATCTATGAAAAGTTGTCCATTATTTTGTTCCTTTGGCGCACAAGGGATTCCTCGAGATAATTTTTAAAAGGATCTCCTACTCCATAATATTTCTTCTCATCCCCGATGAGTTGTTATCAGGCTAGGCACGGTCAATCTTGCAAAGGCTCGACTGGTTCGATTCCCAACTTATTGTACCCACTGTTATCACTCTAACATTTCTGCATGGGTTCCATTTCCAAATTTGGTGGAGAGATAAAGCATAGTAGAGTTGTGGAAGAACTGGAAGATTGGGTTATATTTGGAGGGGTTAGGCTAATATGGGGGAAGCGCAAAAGGAGGGATCTTATGGATCGTATATCATGAAATAGATCAGATCGACAGTCAGGACACATATCGAGCAACAAAGCAGTGTGAGTTTTAACTGACGGAGGGCGGATCGAGGAAAACAACGATGGTTTCTTTGGGGATGTGTGGCAACACCAGAGATTCATCGGGTCAAAAAGCAGTCTACTCAAAACCATTTTTTCCAATCCCCAATATCGGGGGTCAAGGGGGCCCATTGGACAGTAGATCTT
>JASDQU010501412.1:48630-64076 GCA_032191745.1 Picea mariana | reverse complement strand
ATCCTTAGAAGAGAGTTTGAAAGGCCCGAGCCTGGTAGAATATTTGGCCATTGACTTTGAAATTTTGAACAAATTTAAAACAGTGAAGGTTGGTTTTCCCACCGTGTCCTATGCCACGTGCATTGATTTTGAGATTTTAATTAAAGATATGATGGAGTACGCAATTCCCTCTGATGCACAATGGAAGGAAATTGTTCAGCTGGGTAAGACAAAGTGCAGTTTCTCTGGGACCAGTAAATAGCCTCCAGTTGTCAACAAGCTGGAAAACGCGAAAAGGGGATTAGAGTGTGACAAGTGGCATGAAGAAAGTCGAACAGTCAGAGAAATTTTGTCCTTAATTTTGAAACATTTTTGTATAATCATTGTAAACGGTTCATCTGCTGAAACCATTGGCTTGTAATCATTCATAGTCAGTTTTAGGCGTTGAAATGCTTCAGTTTTATCCATTACAATCGGATTGTATGAGTACAAGATTTTTTGAATGAATTAATGTTGGCTAAAGTGAAAGAGAACATTTTTGGTTGTTTGAACTACATTGTAATTTTCTGAAGCTGAATTGAATATATATGTTGAAGCTTTGAAGTCTCTATGAAAAGAATCTAAATGGTGGTGATATGAGATTTGCCTTCTTTCATTGTATGTATTCTTTGTACTCTTTATTTCCATTCGCATTTATTTTGTTTAAATTGGAGAGTTAGAGTCCCAAAATTCATCTTGTGATGATCTTGGCTTAAGAAATTTAAACTATGTATGTTTCTTCTTAACGAATTCAGAATTCATTTCAGTAATGCTCTAATGCAGTTATTTGTTTTCTCTATCTTCCTACACCCTACTTTATTTCGAATATAACTCAGATTCATCGCCACACTTAGCCTTTATCCTATGGAGAGTTATATCGGCTGATCCTTATTTTCATTCACTTTCATAATTTTGACTCCATAGCCCTGCATGTTCCTCCCCTTCATTGCCAACAACTTTATTAAAAAAAACCCAAAACGAACTAAATCTAGCCATCGATTATCAAAGAAATACCTAGTGACACAAGAGAGCCCTCTCTGATTTGAGCAGGATAGTGCCTCAGCTCTAAATTTGGTTGAAACATTTACCTCTGTCATTTTTCTATTCAGTTGGGCAGATTTATAGAGTGCTAACATTATGGCACCATTGTCGGGGACAATTTTGAAAAAAAAATCCCTGGGAGAACGACTTAAAGCTTAGTTTTGATCCCTGAGGGTGGCAGTGGATCAAATATATTTTTGGCTGAGATTGTTATTATTACCTTGGCAACTCCATTACCAAGAGACCAGTTGCACCAAGTAGTGTAAATTTGAAGCCCTAGCTCCTAAGAGAAGCCACACCAAGAACAACCCAGACCCAAATGTTGTAATACATGTGTCTGACCTTGAAAAGATCCTACAAAAAAGAAAAGAAAGGGATGTAACCCCTTTTTTACATATAGACCATTCCCCTTCCCTACCCAAGGACGAAGTGACAAGCATTGAAGACCTCAAGTTCGATATAAAATTTGAACATAATCTTTTCAGAGCTAAATCCGAAACCTGATTGAGTGAGATCATCTTTGGTGAAAAGATATTCCAAGACTTGGTTTTAGCCACATATTCCATACCTGTAGTGATCCCTGCTCAGAACCAACAGCCTCTTTGACCCCTCACAGAATCCATGGAAACTATATTTTCTCCCCTCGTACTGCCTGCTCTATTGCATGATTTACCTCAAGATTAAAATTTAAGAATCAAATTATATGATGTCGAAGGAGATATATCAGCCCAAAAACACTTTTACTGGTTTAATGATTTCATAGACTTGGAAGAGGTGGACTTTGCGGATGTAAAAATGAGATTGTTCACACAGAGTCTTACTGGATATGTGAGGAAATGGTTCAAGGCTCTTCCACCAGCTAGTATTGTAGATTTTGATTCTTTTGAAACTAGCTTCCTTGCGAAATGGGGAGATAAGAAAAATCTCCTTCAATTGTTGACTCAGTACAACAATATGAAAAGATCACCTGATGAAACAGTGCGGGAATTTTCAACCAGATTCATGAAAGTCTATAATACAATTCCTGCCGAGGTACAGCCTCCCCCTAAAGCTGCCCAGATTAGATATGACGACTCTTTTGAAAACGAATTTTCTTTATTATTAAGATTAAGAATATCTACCATATTGGATGATATGACAACTGATGCCATAGAAGTCAAAGTAAATCTAATGGCCTCAGGGAATATGAAAACTTGTACTGGCAGGGACGTAAACAGAACTCAGAATAAAGCACAGCCCTCGATGTCACAAATGTTAGAAGATAGTTTTGAAGCGATAATGAGAAACATGGAAAGAATTATGGAAAGAATGGCTTTGGGAAATAGGCATAACCCCGGAGAGTAAGCTGATGGTCCACCCAAAAATACAAGGAGACCAGTCGTTCCTCAAATCAGACAAAGAGAACAAAGAAATCAGGGGAATCAAGCAAATCAGGAGAATCGAGCAGATCAGGCGAATCAAGGGAATTGGGGTAATCAACGGGAACAACAAGTAAGACCCCCCTTCTAAAACAATTATATGAATGAAGATTACGATGGGTATTATGAAGATAATATAAACTTCTATGATGATAAAAACACAGAAGTATTTTTTACCAAAGAAGAACATGACGAGTTCATGGATGCAAGCGAAATCTTTTTGCAAGATGAAGAAGGAAGGGTATCAGTAGAAAAAGAAGATTATGAGACAGGATTGCAAAGTGCCATCATGCAATTCCAAAGGCAATACAACCTTCGAAATCAAAGGGTACCTCCAAATCCTCCAAAGGGAAACCCCACCAAAGAAGCTCAAAATAATGTACCTTCTTCTAGAAAACCCAGAAAAGATGCAGTTGCAAAGGAGTCCACTGTAAAATATTATGTCATAAAGGATGCCACAGAGAAGGGAAAGCATAAATAGGAACCCCAAAAGAAACTATTTGTAAGAAAATAAACAATCACCAAAGAGATAGAAAAAACTTTATCCTATTTTGATTTTGAAAGTGAGATGGCTAAGATAAAAATTCTGGTACCATTTAATGAATTGATCAAGAACAGCGAATATAGAAACCATATCATCAAGATTCTTGAAATGGGACAAACCTGTAATACCCTGAACATACAATATGATCATTCAACCATTCTATTTGGGGCAAGGGTAGAAGAAAGTAGTGAAAATGAAGAGGTTCCCCCTTTTTATGTCATCTTGAAAATCCGCGACATGACTCTGCACAATGCTATGTTGGATTCCAGAGCATCTCATAACCTGATGCCCAAAGTGGTCATGGACCAATTGGGACTCAAAGTCACAAGGCCTTACAAAGACCTGTTCTCATTCGATTCAAGAAAGGTCAAATGCCTTGGTATGATCAAAGATATGGTCGTATCTTTAGCACAAATACCAGCAAAGAACATGGTAATGGATGTGGTGGTGGCTGATATCCCTCCCAAATTCGGTATGATGTTATCTAGATCATGGGCTGCAAAACTAAAGGGTACTCTCCAGATGGATATGTCATATGCCATTATCCTTGTTTTTGGTCAAGAAAGAATATTGTATAGAGAGGTCTTACTTAAATATATGGTCAGTAACAAATCATAGCCTACCAACCATCCTATCTACTCAATGGATACTGACTTGGGGTCTTCTATTTTCTTCAATGACCTATGCTCTGAAGAAGAGGAAACATAAATTATCTTAGCTGATGAAGATAAGCTTGGCCAGCAAACATAGAAGCACTCAGAGAAGCAAGATGGTGTAGAAGACCAAATATGGAAAATGAATTTCGATGGTGTTGCGTGCAGAGAAGGAGCTGGAGCTGGCGTATGGATCTATCATCCCAATGGAGACACAAAATTATGTTCTTACAAACTTGTCTTTGAATGCACAAACAATATGGTCGAATATGAAGCCTTAATATTGGGGTCGAAAGTTCTGGAAGAATTAGGTGCCAAAATAATCACTGTGCTTGGAGACTCTAAGCTTGTCATAAATCAAATCAAAGGTATCTAACAAGCGAAACAAACCAGGATGAGAGCTTATAGGAACCTGGTACTAGACCTTCTAGAGAAACTTTCAGAATGCAGCCTTTCGGTGATTCCAAGAGAACAAAATCAAATTGTTGATGCCTTAGCTACTTCGGCAACAGTATTCAAAGTCCCATTTTTTCTTGAAAAAAGCTACAAGGTAGAAGTCAAATATAGGCTAGTAATACCAGACAATATGAAACACTGGAAATTTTTTGAAGATGACAAACAAATAGAAAGTTTCCTTAAAATGGAAAATGAGTTCAAGAGTTTGAACATTGATGATGAATACTGTGACAATGAAATAGATGCAACTACTTTCGCAAAAGAAGGGTATTTTGACAATTAGATTGCAGGGAGAGATATCGTTCAACTCAAAAGAAACATCATCCCCATAGGANAAAGTTTCCTTAAAATGGAAAATGAGTTCAAGAGTTTGAACATTGATGATGAATACTGTGACAATGAAATAGATGCAACTACTTTCGCAAAAGAAGGGTATTTTGACAATTAGATTGCAGGGAGAGATATCGTTCAACTCAAAAGAAACATCATCCCCATAGGTCTGGTCCCACTGGAGAAACTATTTGATAACAACGATGTGGCAAGAAATCCAAAGATTACAGTGAACGAAGGCAATGTGGATGACTACAATATTGGAACTCAAGAGGATCCTAAAATCATTAAATTGTCCATGAAGCTTAGCCCTGAAGTCAAGGAAAGGTATGTCAAATTATTGAAAGAATTCCCCGATGTTTTTTCTTGGAGCTATGATGATCTAAAAGTATACGAAACCAGTATAATCCAGCATGTTATCCCAATCAAAGAGGAGCACAAGCCATTCAAACATAAACTAAGAAGAATAAATCCTCTATTGTTAACGTTGATTGAGAAAGAAGTGAAAAAATTGTTCGAACCTAAAATCATAGTGTCTCTGAGGTTTTTCAAATGGGTGGAAAATCTTGTGCCAGTTAGAAAAAAGATTGGGGAAATCAGGTTGTGTGTGGATTTCAGAAATCTGAATAAAGTGTCCCTTAAAGATAACTACCCATTTCCCAAAATGGATCATATTTTACAGAAGGTGGTAGGTTCTCAGAGGATGTCAATGTTGGATGGTTTCTCAGGATACAATTAGGTTATGGTACACCCCGATGACCAAGAAAAGATGGCATTCATGATGGTATATTCTGCCTCAGACGAGGAACACCTCAAGCACCTGAAGAGGGCTTTTGAAAAGTGTCGGAAGTTTGGTATCTCATTAATTCCTAAAAATTCAAACTTTGCCATATTATTTCGAAAGAAGGCATAAAGGTATACCCCAGCAGGGTTGAAGGAATCCTGAAGATTAGCATACCTAGAAGCAAGAAAGAGGTTCGAACATTTTTGGGAAAAGTAAATTTTCTAAGAAGGTTTATCCCAAAATTGGTCGAGATCATAAGACACATCACCAACATGATTAAAAAAGGAAATGAGATAAAATGGGTTCCTGAAGCTAGAAAATATTTTTAAGACATCAAAATGGAATTGACAAATTCTCCGGTGTTGGCTAGTCCAAATTTTGAGAAACATTTCATACTATTCTCTTTCTCTTCAGAACAAACAATTGTTGGTGTGTTTCCCCAGAAAGATGAACAGAATTTTGAGAAACCCATAGCATACTACAACAAAACACTAAGAGATGCTCCTTTAAAATATGACATCATGGAGAAACAAGCATATGCTTTGGTTAAGGCATTAAAGGAATTCAGAGTTTACATTCTACATTCACATACCATTGCTTATGTTCCTAGTAGCTCGGCGAAGGAAATTCTAACACAACCTGATCCTGAAGGAAAGAGAGGAAAATGGATTGCAGTACTATTAGAATATGACTTGGAGATCAAACCTACTAAGTTGATCAAAGGGAAAGGACTTGCTAGATTTATGGCAAAAAAAAACTGTGAACTCTTGGGAATAAACTTCAATACATATCCCTCAGATAATGCAACAGAGGGAGAAAGGGCGACTCCACAAATATCTCAAAAATTTCTGGACTCTGCATGGTATGCAGATATCATCTTTGTGCTGAAAAATTTGCAAGATCCTTCTGAATATAGTAAAACAAAGGAAAGATTTTTGAAACTAAAGGTAGAAAAATTTTGTATAGTAAATGGCTTACTATACTAGAAATACCTGGGAAGAATTTTGTTAAGTTTTCTAATAGAAGAAGAAGCAAAGAAAACCATCAAAGAATTCCACAAAGGCGACTGTGGAGGTCATCATTATTGGAAGATGATTGTGCATAAAATTTTGAGAGTTGGTTTCTGTTGGCCAAGAATTTTCCCTGACGTATATAAATAAGTTTCAAAATTTCATGAATGTCAAATATTTGATGGGAAAGGAAAATTACAGTCTCTTCCATTAAAACCCATTTCAATCGAAGCTCCTTTCAGATAGTGGATTTTGGATTTCATAGGGGAAATAAATCCACAATCCTCGACTCAGCACAAATGGATCCTGACTAAGTCAGATTATTTTACTAAGTGGATTGAGGTGGTTCCCACCAGACAGGCTATAGGTGATGTCATCATTCGATTCCTAGAAGATGATATTTTTTCCAGATTCAGATGCCTGATCAAGATTATAACAGACAATGTAGGGGCTTTCAAGTCTAAAAAATTGGAGAAATTTTGTAGCGACTACAACATTTCCCTTGGTCATTCCACAGCATATTCCCTACAAGGAAATGGATTGGCTGAGTCTTCGAATAAAATTCTTGTTAGAATCATCAAAAAAATGATGCAAGAAAATAAAAAAGCATGGTACAAAAAGCTCATTCACGCACTATGGGATGATAGGATATCCCCAAAGAGGTCTATTTCCATATCTCCTTTCCAAATTGTTTATGGTACAAAAGCTATATTTACTACCGTATTGGGGTTGTCAGTAATGAATTTGTTGCAGGAGAAAGAAGCAGAAACAAATGTCGATCAAAGAAGAGAAGATGAACTCATCAACGTACATCAGAACAGAGAAAAATCCTTCAACAACACCCAGATTCGTCAAAACAAGATTAAGGGAGCCTTCAATAGATGTACCAAAGATGATAATTTCAAACTTGGGGACTGGGTATTGAGATGGGACGCCAGGGACGAGAATAAAGGTAAACATGGGAAATTCGATCACCTATGGTTAGGCCTGTTCAAAATCACAGCTTACCATGGGAACAACGCTTATTTGTTAGAAGAAGGTAATGGAGAACTTGTCGGAGGAGGGCCTGTGAATGGCAGGTTCCTCAAACAATATATCGCTTTAAAATCATCACCCCATTACTCATTGTAGATACCCATTTTTATTTTTCTTTGTATGTGAAAGATCAAAATAAAGATGCCATGGTTAAAGCCTGAGGTGAAGGCCCTGAGCTATGCTGAGCAATTTTTGAGTTTGATGAATAAAGATCAGTAGTTTCAAATCATATTGATGAATTAGAAGCCCAATGGGTAGGCACGTGGTCTATCGTTCTTTGCTACCTCGCATGGATGATAGCATCCCCAATAGGGGCCTATGTTATCACTCTAACATTTCTGCAGGGGTTCCATTTCTAGATTTGGCAAAGAACTAAAGTAGAGTAGAGTTGTGGCATAACTAGAAGATCGGGTTGTATTTGGAGGGGTTAGGATAATATGGGCGAAGCGCAAAAGGAGGGAACTTATGGACCATCTATCATGAAATAGCTTGGATCGACGGTCAAGACATGTATTTGGGCAACAAAGCAGCGCGAGTTTTAAATGATGGAGGGAGGACTAGGGAAAACAATGGTGGTTTCTTCGGGGATGTGTGGAAACACAAGAGATTCATTGGACGGAAAAGAAGTCTACTCAAAACTGTCTTTTCCAATCCCCAATATCGGGGGTCAAGGGGAGGCCATTGGACTGTATATCTCCAGACAGCCCAGATCAACGACCCTTACATACATCAACGATCAAATTTTCATGGATATAGATGAGACTCGACAGACCGTCGATTTAGAGACAGCCCAGATTGACGGTTGAAAATCATATCGGAAATTGAAGTAGCGTGGAGAATAATTTGTCGAGGGCAGACCGGGAAAAACCATCATGGTTTAAGTCATGGATGTGTGGCACCTTTAGAGATACATCGGGGCGAAAAGTGGTCAGTCTAAAACCTTCTTCTTCAACCCCTGATGTCAATAGACTAGTATAAAAGGAGGCTCCCCCCGGTATTATTTTATAAGATTTTTAAATTATTCAAACGTTCAGAAATTTGGCGCAAAACATCCTTTGGAAATTCAAGATCATAACTGGATCAAATTCGTGTTTCCTTCACCGCTTAACAGGTGTTCTTCACCATGGCTTCCAATCCTATTGTTTTGTCTGTAAATGAACCAGACATCACCTCTAGAGAAGAATCCTGAATTGATAGGGACTTCGACGTCTTCGATACAGATATGAGTGTCTCGTCCATTTGTGTGTCTCGATCGAATCTGATGGAAAATGTGGGAGCATGAATACCTTTCCTCAAAGTGGCTCAGGATTCCATTTATCCTTACATCATAGAAATAGTTTTTTCATTTCCTAAATTTGTGAGTTGGTGTGCTAAAAGATATTTTCAGGAAGAAAGAGTCATTTTAAACAAATTAGGGTCAGAAGTTTTGTGTAAAGTAGATATCTCGTCACTCTAGCACATCCTCAGTATACCAGAGTCATCCCCCATAGTTCCAGAGCCCTTCGAGGAACAAAAAATGATCATGATCTATAGAGAGTGTTTACCAGAAGTAAAGGCCCTTTTTCTACAAACTATTGTCAAACCTGAACACCAATTAGAAAGTCTATCACTACCCTACAGTATAAGTGTCATGGTTGTCGAAGTCTAGTGGGCTTGCTCTCTACTGAGCCAAATCTTAGGGTTGGATAATGACAAGTTTGTAGTGGAAGTTATGTTAGGTTTCCTATTGTTTTTTATTCTATATGGTTAGTCGGTATGTGTTAGTTTTGATGACTTTATCACCGAAAACATTGATCAACACCTAGTTAACTTCAATTCGTTGAGACATTTCAGATACTACACTCACTTGTTGAGAATGTTGCTGGAATCCAACAAGGTTGAATTCCCTGAGACTACATTTATTTCAACTGACTGTAAAAGGATTACCATGATTATTTTCATCAATAAAATTATGTCCAGGGTATATAGTCTCATTTTCAGATCAGATCTTCCAAGGGTTATTGAGGAAATGAAAAACTCTCTACAACCAAATCTAGAGAGTCGGATAGGAGACTGGATATTGTTCAAACAATCTAATTTGATCTGGGTATATGGATTTCAGGAGGGACCTTATATTTTACTAGTTTTTCTGACTCCCGGGATATTTTCTTTAGAGTTCATAAGACAAAGTATTATCTCTGAGATAGAGCATTTTTTGAAGGCACACAAAGCTTTTAACTTAAAGTTTCCTTTCATAGTTTTTCCTTTTGTGGTAAATACCAGGTCTTGTCTACCTAAGGTCCAATATAAACTCAGTGAATTTGGATTCACACAGTTGCAATGGAGAAAATATGATCCACATCAGATCATATCAAAGAGGAGGTTGGAAAGCAAACAAGGCCCCTATGAACATGAGTTAGTCGAAGGATTCGACAAACTAGCCAATCTAGAAATATCTGTAGACATGGAAGTCACAATGCAGTTTGATCAGATAGAACATATCGAAATAGCCTCTCAGTACAGCCCAACACAAAAACCTTCCCCTAGGTTGGTTATCAAACCTCATAAAGTAAGTGTTTATAACAAGAGGAGCAGTTGAGAAGCCCTGGGTGCAGGCAGTCAGCAGGATACCCCTAAGAAAATGAAGATCACATTGTCGTCCCAAGTAATTGACCTAGAAGAAAAAGATCCCAAGGGGAAAGTGAGCATGGATACGGTGGAAAGTACGGCCAAGAAAGAAGAATCTGGCACAGGTAACATGCCACAAAGTGAGAGCATCATAAGATTTTTCAGCAGTAGGAAGCACATCTTTAGTGAGACACCCGGGGCAATTTATCGCTCCGAAGAAGACTTGATGAACCAATATGCTGAAAAGTTAAGCATGGAAAATAGTGAGATAATATATATGTTTACTGAGATGGAGAATATCTCTCATCATAAAACATCTCTTCTTTGAGTCATAGATGTAGAAATAAAGACCTTTAATATAGCAGTAGTTGAAGATGAGAAGGTACCAGAAATCAAAGTGCATTATGAGAGTATTAGTGATTCAGACAAAGTGAAGCTCCACAGAAATGTCAGCGATATGTTATATTTATACTACTTGAATTTGGGTATGAGAGTTTCAAAACTGACCACACACATGTTCAATTTGTATGGGCAATTGAAACGGGAAAAGGTGTCCAGCAAACCCTGGATGACACAGGTCACAAGACTAGAGTCCGAAGGACCCCAAGGGATAAAGGCTTCTCTAGATGAGAAGGAAAAGATAATCTAGTGTTTAAAGAAAATACTGAAGATGTCTCCTACCGACCACCTACAGAGAGTAGAGCTAGTTACTTTGGAACAAGAAAAGGAAGCTTTCAGACAAGAAGCATTGAATTATAAAGCTAAGGTGTTGTAGTTGAAGAAAGATAAAGAGAGTTGGTCACAGGCCCAGGTAGAAACATCAGAAATGGTTGTCATTATACCTATTAATGCAGAGGCTGGATCAAGCACTGATGGTTTGGTCCAAGCTATCTCCCAAGTGAGCTTGAAAACAAGGGAAATCAAGAATCTCAAAGAATTCATAGAGAAATTGCAACAAAAAATGAAGATGAAAGACGAAAAATTGGCTCCACTCCAAAAAGAGAATCGGGAATTGTAGGAAAGAATAAACAAACTAAAAATGAGGTTGAAGGGTAAAACAATGCTACAAGGATCTAAGCATGTGATTTGGGATGCTATTTCTACAGAGGCTGCTAAATTCAGAGTCTATCTAAATTTTGTAAATGATAAAGACAACATGGCTTCTATGGCCTGAAACAGGTGTATCGTGGTAAATGAAGTGTTAGCTTAGAAGCCTGATGAATGGGCACAAAATGATATTGACTTACTAAATTCCATGCCCATAACTGATCTTCAAACTATTGGGGTAAAGGACATGACTGCTTTGATAATTTGGGCCAGAAAAATCATTGCCAAGCACAACTTACTCAGATCGGTTCAGAACAAAGCTACGCAAATGGAGCACAGTATACAGGAGTTCAAAGATGAGTTTGAACAATTATTTGTCAAAGGCTTCTGATCATTTTGGGATGGAAAAGGCTCATTATACAGCCAATAAGATTACAACTCTCCCCTCACCCAGTGTAGAATGGACCATTCAAAGTTTGAAGCCTTAGAAGAGAGTCTAAAAGGCCCAAGCCTGGTAGAATATTTTACCGTTGACTTTGAAATTTTGAACAAATTTAAAATAGTGAAGGTTGGTTTTCCCACCATGTCCTATGCCACGTGCATTGATTTGGATATTTTAATTAAATATATGATGGATTACGCAATTCCCTTTGATGCACAATGGAAGGAAATTGTTCGGCTAGGTAAGACAAAGTGCAGTTTCTTTGGGACCAGTAAATAGCCTCCAGTTGTCAACAAGATGGAAAACATGAAAAGGGGATCAGAGCATGACAAGTGGTGCGAATAAATTCGAACAGTCAGAGAAATTTTGTCCTTAATTTTGAAACATTTTTTTATAATCATTGTAAACGGTTCATCTGCTAAAATCATTGGCTTGTAATCATTCGTAGTCAATTTTAGGCGCTGAAACACTTTCGTTTCAGCCATTACAATCGGATTGTATAAGTACTAGAGTTTTTGAATGAATTAATGTTGGTTGAAGTGCAAGAGCACCTTTTTGGTTGTTTGAACTACATTGTAATTTTCTGAAGCTGAATTGAATATATATGTTGAAGCTTTGAAGTCTCTATGAAAAGATTCTAAATGGTGGTGATATGAGCTTTGTCTTCGTTCATTGTATGTATTCTCTGTACTCTTTATTTCCATTCTCATTTATTCTATTTAAATTGGAGAGTTAGAGGTCCAAAATTCATCTTGTGATGCTCTTGTCTTAAGCAATTTAAACTGTGTATGTTTCTTCTTAACGAATTCAGAATTCATTTCAGTAATGCTTTGATGCAGTTATTTGTTTTCTCTATCTTCCTAGACCCTAATTTATTTCGAATATAACTCAAATTCATCACCTCACTTATCCTTTATCCTCTGCAGAGTTCTATCTATTGATCCTTATTTTCGTTCACTTTCATAATTTTGACTCCATAGCCCTGTGTGTTCCTCCCCTTCATTGTTAGAAACTTTATTAAAAACCCCCCAAAACGAATTAAATCTAACCACCGATTTTCAAAGAAATACCTAGTGACACAAGAGAGCCCTCTCTGAGTTGAGAAGGCTAGTGCCTCAGCTCTAAAATTGGTTGAAACAATTACCTCTGTCATTTTTCTATTCAGTTGGGCAGATTTACAGAGTGCTAACACCCATATCTTGTCGGGGACATGCACGAAGAAAAATAAATGAAGAGTAGACCGATCTGATGCCACTGATCTGGATTTATGAGTGGAATGAAATGAATAATAGACTGAATATAATAACATAGATATACAGAGAACAACAATAGATATCCATTGAACAATAACTTTTATTGAATAGATAGAATAGGCTAAAACTGTAAAACTGCATAACTGAAAACAACTTCCTCGAATGGTGGTAGTTATCTCTTAGAAGAGATGTGGATGCTACGCACATCCTTATGAGAAGAATGATCATAATGAGTCTCCAGTGGCCTTTTTAACATTACTCATTAATTCCAAAACCCTTGACATCCAAACACCTAACCCTAGGAGATGAAACGCCAAAAGTTATGTGGGACCCGATGGGTAAGTTGGTACCTCAACTTCTCGGGGTCGTAAATTTTGCATACAACCTTTGTTTTAGGCATGTGATAGCCCATTTGAATGTTGTTTTTGATAACTACACATTATTCCATCAAACTCTGAATTCATCCATAGTATGATTGTGGCAAGCCAAAAAAAATGCACTGTTTAAGGCCCCTAAATGGCCCTGAAAGTACAGAAAGATGTACTGATATGAAAAATTCCAAAAGAAGCTAGTTGGAATATATGGGTGGCCACCAATATCCACCTGGATGATGTGTAGGGATTCAGGATAGCCTTGAAAGTGCAGAACCCTTAATTACAAAGAAATTTCATCATTACAAAGAAACGTGTTGAACTAAAAATTGTCAAGAGGAGCCAGTTGGAATAGGTGGGTGGCCACCAATATCCACCTAGATCAGTTCATTAGTTGCACCATAACCATTGGGAAGGTGGCGAATGGCACCAACCAAGATGAATAACCATTGAGGAACATGGAAATTCGACAACATCATTCAGGAACATAACAATGTGACATATCCCTTGATTAACGTCGTAATGTGACATAACCATTGAGAGGCATTACAATCCAACATAACTCATGATGAACATAGTAATATGGCATGATCCGTTATGAATGTCGCATTGCAACATAATCATTGAGAACATAGAAATTTGACATAATTCAACCAAGATAGATGTTGTAATAAGACATAACCATTGATGAAAATCATTATCCAACATAATCCTTGAATAATGACACAATGTGACAAAACCATTGATGAATGTTTCAACATAACCCTGAAGGAACATTGCAATGCAACATAGTCAACCATGATGAACATCGCAATTCAACATATCCCTTCAAGAATGTTGTAATGTGACATAACCCTTAATGAACGTCACAATGCAACATAACCATTGAGGAATAGCAATTAGACATAAGTCAACCAAGATGAATTTTGAATGGTGACATAAGCATTCAGAAATGTGGTATTCCAACACAACCATTAAGAAATGTCACAATGTGAGATAACCCTTTATGTATGCTTCAATGTGGCACAACCTTTGACAAACATTGCAACCTAATAGAATCATTGAAAAACATAGCAATATGACATAACATGTCATTAATGATCACAAAGTGACAAAATGATGCAGGAGCATCGCCATCAAAATTCAATGAGGCCAAGTGGAAGATGACTTAGCATTCAATGCGTGCATTCAAACTGGTTTGGATTCCAAGGAGGGTGTGTCACCTTAATATTTTGAAAGTATTTGTAATTAAAGACCTCGTAAAATTTTTAGGCAATAGCCATTGTATGAGCTCCAAGAGATGTATTTACTTTTAATACATATAGTATTGTACATATTATGAACATCGACTCATATCTAGATTGTAAATGCTCATTTACAGTAATAAGACTTAGTGGTATCATGCTTAATTGTGATATGATAGCACTAGAATAGTCTGAAGGGAAGGATCAAGAAGCCCCCTCATGTATAAATGCATGTCATTTATGCCCAAAAGAGGCTGCCAAAGTTTGTTGTGATCTATGTTGAAGAGAGTTGAAGATAAGAACTGTAAGAACCCTTGTAAATGTTTGCTGGAGTAATATAATAGAGGAGAATTGCTTCCAATCTCTGAGTTTGTTTATCTATGAGTTATTTGGGTAATGTTATGTTATATATGTTTTTGTGTTTATATTCCTATGTGTGTATTTCATGGTTGAATGAATGTATATTTAATATTCTGTAAGTTTCAATTGTTTCTCTTCTAAAATCTCAGTGCAAGGAGTGCACAGTGACCACGCAAGGAGTGCGAAGGCAGAGTCATTTTTAGACTCAATATCTCAGGAGAAATAGTGTGAATTGTGCAGAGTGAGTGCAAATAGTGCACATATACTCGCTCGAGTATAAAATCTCAAAGGTAAGTCCCTTTCAAGGTGTGCACAGGGCCAACACTTAGAGAAGTGTTGAAAATTTTCAAGGAGCACGAGTGCAAGGAGTGTGCGGGATATTTTTCTAACTCTCAAGCTCAGGAGAGAAGCACAAGGTGTGCGCTAGAGTCTAAGTCCTTTGAGTTGATAAATCTCAGGAAGGATAGCAGGATTTAGTTCTCAAAAGGAAGAATCCCTTTTGTTTCAAGGGTGAGCGGACGAGATTTGCTCAGGAGGAGTCAAATATTTCATAGCTGTCAGATATGAGAAAGGAGCAAGTTCGCTAACCTACTAATTCCTTCGTACTTCACAGCTTCATAATTTTTTAAGTGTGTGTTGTGTAGGAGACAAAATGTAAATTCTAACCTTGTACAATATCTACTGCAAACTAATATTCAGAAAAAAACAGAAAAGATACAATGGCAAATACAAACATTACACAGAGATTTTTCACCTGGAAACCCAAACCGAGAAAACCAACATATATTATATTCATACATTGTGTTACATTGTTTACAATACAATATACATAT